>PVJC01047111.1:0-13024 GCA_004026665.1 Murina feae
AAGGAGTCTAACATGAAAAGGAAACCTGTGAACTATATCCAAACCACAGACTATTACTTAGTAGCCCTGCACACAAATCAATGAGTGAGTAGCTTGCTGCCGCTTGCCTCAGCTGGCCACCCAGCCCGCCACCACTAGTAGTTCTCCACTGCTGATAGCTTGCTGCCCTATTCTGCTGTAGCTCTCTGCCCACTGCCCGACCCTCCTGTAGCTCTCTGACTCCTGCCCTGCCCTCCTGTAGTTCTCTGCAGTTTGTAGATCAGTCATAACGTTACAGCATCCTGGCTAATTTGCATATTGCACTATTATTATTATACTAGAGGCCTGGTGCATAAAAATGTGTGCGTTGGTGGGGAGGTCCCTCAGCCTGGCCTGTGCTCTCTCACAGTCTGGAACCCCTCAGGGGATGACCACCTGCTGGCTTAGGTTCACTCTCCAGGGGATTGGGCCTAAGCTGGCAGTCACACATCCCTCTGGCAGTCCGAGAGCCCTCGGGGGATGTCCACTTGCCAGAAGAGAGCAGGCCTAAGCTGCAGTCAGACATCCTTAGCACTGCCATCACTGTGCTGGCAGCCGTCAGCCTGGCTTATGGCTGAGCAGAGCTCCCCGTGTGGGAGTGCACTGACCACCAGGGGGCAGCTCCTGCATTGAGCATCTGCCCACTGGTGGTCAGTGTGTGTCATAGTGACCAGTCATTCCCAGTTGTTCTGCTGTTAGGGTCAATTTGCATATTACCCTTTTATTATATAGGATAGAAGCCTGGTGCATGGGTAGAGGCAGACTGGTTTGCCCTGAAAAGTGTCCAAGTTCAGCATGGGGATCCTGCTAGGGTGCCTGGTCAGCCTGGGTGAGGGGCTGAGGGCCGTTTTCAGGCTGGCCACGTCCTCCAGCAACCCAATTGAAACTTTGTAACCTTGAGCAGAACCCAGGGCCGGCCAGGGCATGCAGGAAGCTTGGCTTCCTCCATCGCTGGAGGCAACCCAAACTTCCTGCTCACTCCAGCTCCGTGGCTGCTGCCATCTTAGTTGGGTTAATTTGCATACTTGCTCCTGATTGGCTGGTGGGTGTAGCGGAGTGGCAGAGTGATAGAGTGATGTTAATTTGCATGTTTCTCTTTTATTAGTGTAGATTAGATGATAGAATTTATTTAAAATGCTTACACTCTATCCTAAAGAATGTATTTCCTTTTTAACAGCCTTACTCTAGTTATAATTCATATAGTCTAAAATTCACCCCTTTAAAATGCACAGTTCAGTAGGTTTTGGTCTATTACAAGAGTTGTATAACCATCATCACAATCCTATTTTAGAACTTTTATTTTCATGCCAAACAGAAACTCTATACTCAATAACAGCTACTCCTTGTGCCCTATCCCACCCTCAGCCGTATCAACCATTAATCTATTTTTATCTCTACAAATTTGCCTCTTCTGGATAATTTATATTAATAAAATCATACAACAGTCCTTTGTGCCTGGCTTCTTTCAGTTAGCACAATGCTTGTGAGGTTTATCCACGATGGAGCATGTATCAGCATGTCCTTTCTTTTTATTGCCCAGTAATATAAGATGGAGGGAATATACAAAATATAAACATTTGCCCTAACCAGTTTGGCTCAGTGGATAGAGCACTGACCTAGGGACTAAAAGGTCCCAGGTTTGATTCTGGTCAAGGGCATGTAACTTGGTTGTGGGCACATCCCCAGTAGGGAGTGTATAGGAGGCAGCTAATCGATGTTTCTCTCTCATCGATGTTTCTAACTATCCCTCTCCCTTCATCTCTGTAAAAAAATCAATAAAATATTATATATATATATATATATACACACACACACACACACACACACACCCATTTTATTTACCCATGTATCAGCTGGTGAACATTTGGTTATTTCCTATTTTTATGTCTTATGAATAATGCTCCTATGACTATTTGCCTGGACAGATACTTCCAATGCTCTCAGATATATGCCCAGGGGCAGAAATGCTGTATCAAGTGGTCACTCTGTGTTCACATTTTGAAGCACTGACCGACTGTTTTCCCACATGGCTGCACTATTTTCCACTCCCATCAGCAGTATTTGAGGTTTCCTGTTTTTCCACCTCCTCACTAACTTTATCATGGTCTGTTCTAAAGTATTTCTAATACGTATAATGCCTCTTATTAGTTTATTCCTTATTAAAATTGTTTGTTGTGCACTGCTCTCTTTTCTATGTGAAAAGCCTATGTTTCCAAGTAAATCTACAAATTTAAATAATCCACATAATCCTATTATTTTGAAAGGGTTTATTTCATTCCTCTCTGACCTAATTGTTACCCTTCTTTCATTAATAATTACTTTAACATGACTTTATAAAATGTAAATTCCCATTAAAGTAATTCTTAGCAAGGCAATTAAAGTAACTTATATTTAAATGGGTGATAGGAGCAAAATTATTAATTTAATCTTATTCATAGATGTCCTTCTTTCTCCAATTAAAGATAATTGTGTAATTCATTTCTTATTGCTATCCGTGACTCATTAATGGGTCATAAAATCAACTAGATGGGTCATAACCACAGTTTTTCAATAAGAAAGAAAGAAGGGAAATGAGAAGGAATAGAATTTAATAAAATAGGTATGTTAAAATCCACTGCATTATTTCCTGATGCTCTTTACTTACCACATATAGTGAAGAAAGTGTGAAAGCCACTGATCAAATGACAAATTTGATTTTCCCTTCTCTCTCTCCTAAATAGGAAAAATTCTTTCCTAAATTGAATGAATTTAAAAGAGAAAAAGGGGGATATTTTAAAAAGCCAGATGGTGAAAAAGGAATTCATAAAATTAATTTGAAGAGGTAAGAACTATAAGTTAGAGAGAAAAAGAAAGTGTAATAAATACTGATTGTTAGCTATGTAGTTAGGTAATTTTAATGTGATGAAGGTCAGAGCAAGTAAAAATTAAAACATATCTTTACTTATTTTGGGCTATAATCTTTGCCTCTCACATGCCATGTTGTTCTGGTACTAAGCACTAGGTTATTAAGAGCCACATAATATGTGCTTACTTACATACTTATGCTCACTTATATAAACAAGCATTTATCATGTTTGGAAAAGATGACTTAATAATTCTTCATGGAAAGGGAATTTGTCTTTTTTTAGAGATGGCAGTAGCTCATACATAAGAGCATAAACTTTGGAGTCAGGCAGACTTTAGTTAATCACAACTTCACTTCTAATTATATATGGTACACTGGGAAATTATTCCACATACATAAGGCTGAATTCTCCACTGGAAACCCATTAAGTTGCATTAAAAATCAAATAGTGCCATAACTGGTTTGACTCAGTGGATAGAGCGTCAGCCTGCAGACTGAAGGGTCCCAGGTTCAATTCCGGTCAAGGGCATTTACCTTGGTTGCAGGGACATCCCCAGTAGGGGGTGTGCAGGAGGCAGCTGATCGATGTTTCTCTCTCATCGATGTTTCTAACGCTCTATCCCTCTCCCTTTCTCCCTGTAAGAAATCAATAAAATATATTTTAAAAAATAAAAAATAAAAAAATCAAATACTATAAGGCATATTTAAAAAAAAGTTCAATATCCTAGGACCCAGCACATAGTAACTAATAAATGGAAGCTAATTTTTATTAAAATTATTTTGATAAAAATAGCTACTGTTGCTCAATAGTTAGAGCATAGGCCTATGCACTGGAGGGTCGAGGGTTTAATTCCCTGTCAAGGGCACATACCCGGGTTGCGGGTTCCATCCCTGGCGCTGGCGCATATGGGAGGCAACCAATCAATGTGTCTCTCTCACATTGATCTCTCTCTCTCTCTCCCCCCCCCTTCCATTCTCTCTAGAAATCAATGAAATCTATTTTGTGAATCTTAAAAATATTTTAAAGCAGATAACCCAAAAACATAGCCAGTTCTAATCATGAGAAAATTGTGATACAAAAAAGTAAGGTCAGTGGTGTAAGCACCATTCAGTGACTCTATAATTCATTACTGCCAGTTCCTATAGCTACTGTATACATAACAATTTTTAAGACTGGCCTGTGACAAGCAAAAAAGCTAGCTTGTTACTTGTGTTCCAATTTCCAATAATGAAAAGTAATTTAAGCTGTAATCAACTTTATAACAGTCTGCTGACGGCACAGGAAAACTCCAAGTGTGCCTCAGTAGGTAAAATAAAATGCAGAAAGACATCTTCAGGAACAGAATATTAAAAAGCAATTAACATATATGCACTTTATACAACACTGATTAAACAACACTGTGCCTCTGAAAGATAACCAGATTGAAAAAATAGTATTTGTTAAATGTGAGGCAATTGGGGAAAATGAAAATGAAAAATATGATTAAGGAAGTCTAGGAAATCAATTGCAATGAAAACACTGGAGCAACTACTTCATTTTTTTTTTATTGGTTTTGAGAGAGAGAGAGGAAGAGAAAGAGAAAGAAACCCCGAGGTGGAAGCACATGGATCTGGCTGCCTCCTGCACAGCCCACGAGGAATCACACCCGCAAACTGGGCATGTGCCCTGACCTGGAATTGAAGAGGCAACCTTTTGGTGAGTGGGACAATGCCCAACCAACTGAGCCACACTGGCCAGGGCTGGAATAATTACTTTAAATTGGTGTTGTTTTAAATTGGCTAAATCTTTTCTAATTCAAATTGCTAAAGAAGTCACTGTCTGAGAACCTGTAAATGCTTGCTCACACAAGGGAATTATATGCATGTTAGCATGAGTCCAAAGTGACCCATAGTAGTAGTCCCTAGGACTTCTGCAAAGAGTAAAGTTTCTGAGACAGCTCTAAATTCTCTAGTATATTGCTACTAGAAGCTCAGTGCATGGATTCGTGCACCAGTGGAGTCCCTCAGTCGGGCCTGCATCCTCTCATAATCCAGGACCCCTTGAGGGATGTCAGACTGCAGGTTTCAGCCCAACTCCCACAGGCCTGGCTGAGGGGCCAACCTGAGGGATGTAGTAGTGTGCTAAGTGGCAGGGGGCAGAGAGGAGCCTGAGTCGAGGCCCAGCGCAGAAGGCAGGCACAAGACCTATTGTCTGAAGTAACGAATATTTCATTTCTTTTTCTAATAGAAATGTTCCCAAATGCTAAAACAAAGATTATTTCTTCAATTGTTAGGGGAAAAAACTATAAGTACTCATTGCTTGTATGCAAAGGCTTATACTAAGCGTTAAAGCCTCATGCATTTAAATGAGGTAATAGGCATAAAAGGGCCATTATTTCAGAATAATATCTACGGGGGAAATGAGGAGAAAGGATAAAGAGAAAAATAAAATAGAACGAACTAGATACCACCAGAGAATGTTACAATATCAACTTATTTCTCTGAAAAGTAATGATTTTTTTTTTTTAAATAATGATTAAAGCGCTGGCCAGTTTGGCTCAGTGAATGGAGCATCGGCCCTCAGACTAAACGGTCCTGAGTTTGATTCAGGTCAGAGGCAGGCTTGATCCAATCCCCAGCCTGGGTAAGGGTGTGTGCAGGAAGCAACCAATAGGTATGTCTCTTTCACATTGATGTTTCTCTCCCTCTGTCTCTCCCCCTACCTTCCTCTCTCAAAAAATCAATGAACAAATGTCCTCAGATGGAGATTAACAATTTTTAAATTAAATGATTAAAGATAAAAAATTAAAACCTACGCTCTTGCTCCTATTTAAATTATATTTCACAGTAACCGTGAGGCAGGTTCTATATAAAATAAGTCTACCTAATAAATGGAAACAGAACAAAAGAATTGTTAGCTTTCCATATCTCATAATATAACTGATTCATGCAATAGTTATCAATGAGTCACAAAACCATCAGGTAATAAGTTGAGGGAAACATTTACAATGAAGAGACCAGGCTAACACCTGTTATTACCTGAACCCAATCTGTGTATCACTAAAAGTCAAACATCCATCCATTGTTAACCATTAATAACCTATTCTTCCAAAAAATACATAGATCTAATTAAGTTCTCTTATCTAACTTCCAGTCTACATGGAGCATGTAGAATAGGACAATGAGTTAAGTATCTGGACAAATGAACAATCTGAATAATCCAAAATGTAGTACTTTGAATGGGTCAACTGATAGAATACACAAGTCAATAGAACAGCAGAGAGGAAAGAGAGTGAAAGAGATGAGGGAAAGGAAAAAGGAAGGTAGGAAGAAAGAAAGGGAGGGAGGGAGGAAGGAAGAAAAGGAAGGAATGAGGAAGGAAGCAAGGAAAGCAGTTAGTTCTTAGATTAAAATAACCCCAAGGGTTTAAAAGAGACTTAAATAACCTGATTTGAGGAAATCAGCTGTTTAAAATATACATACATACATTTCTTAGACAAATATTGAATTTGAATATGAACTGAGAACGACCTAAGGAACTATTGCTCATTTTTTGAGTTGATAACTGAATGGGATTTAGTGGTCTAATAATGGTGAGTGCTATCTCCAAGCATTATGTAGTTGCAAGCTAACAATAGATGAAGACAGGAAGCTCTGAGATGGGAGGGACCTGTTTATTTTATTCATTGCTGTACCCTCAGTGCCTAAGGCAGGGCTCACTCAGTGACACAGGGCTCACTCAATATTTACTGTGGGAATGTTTAAGGAACAGGAAGCTAGACCCATAGAGATAACATTAGCACTGTCCAGTGATTTTTATCACGCAGACTTTCAATTGCAAGGCCTGATTAGATGCCAGTTATGCTACTAATTGGCTGTGGAGGTTACCTAACCGAAATGCTGCTTAACCTAAGTCTCAGTTTCCCCAGTAATGACATGAGGATGATAACAGCTTACTTAATAGGGTTAGTATGAGTTTTAAATAGAACTATATTCGTCTTTACGTGTGCACGCGTGTATCCCTGTATGTGAGTGTATGTAATTTTATTGCAATGTTTGGCACATGTAATCACTCAATAATCCAAACTAGTATTGTTATAACCACTCAGTTGTGTGGGTGGAAAGGAGGAATGGAGTTTCCAAGCCTTTGCCAAAGCTGTTCAGCACTCATGTTTTCATGCTTTATGCCTTCATTCGACACATTTTCATCATGTGCCCACTCCGTAGTGGATACTGTTCAAGGAGCCAGGGACCAGCAGTGAACAAGACAGACCATGTTCCAGGCTCCAGCACCAAAGCTCTTTCTGGCAGCTTCATCTTTCTCAGCAGCTGGGTCTTTTGACTTCACAGCCTGTCTGGGCAGCTCCTTGATGTTAAATCAGCAAAATTCCCAGCATGACTCATATTGGTCCATTTCAAGGGCAATATATAATAGCTAAAGCTTCACCATGGTCTAAGGTATACAGAAAATTAGACAGCTGTTTCACCCTGGCCAATCTTCGGTGATATTAAGTTTAAAGTTGTTTGAGAAAAATCGGCTAGGCTCCAGAGAAAGCAATTCCAGTCAATAATGACAGCCAAGCCGAAATCTCCATCCTGCTAAAGCTGCATCCTGGGGCCAATCGTGCTTTGAACAGTGATACTTCTGTTTCCTAAGTGGGAGCTACGGGAGGAACAGCTGAGTAGAGAACAGAATCAAGCTGCCGACATTTCATAACTGGGTTCCAGGAGATGGAGGTTTGCTAACCACCATCCCTAGTCTACTCTTAGTGATCGCAGTGTCATGATCTGAGTCAGTGGTTCTCAACCTGGGTCATACATTAGGGTCACTTGGAACAATTCTTTAAAAAAGCCAGGCCTGAACCTTAACCCCAGAGGGTCTTCATTAACTAGACGGGGTCTGGGCTGGATGTTGTTGCTTTCATAAAGTTTCCCAGGTAATTCTAAAGTTTGTAACCTGTTTTTGTGAACCATTGATTAGGGTAACAAGTAATCAAGGTATAATTAAACAGAATGTTTCCAACATGGGGGAAGATTTAAGAAAGTCAAATTAATTAGAATAAAAGGTAAAAGTATACTTTATCCACTGTTCCTTGGGTCTTCCTGAAGTTATCATTACATCTTTTAATCCCAAATATCAACAGAATACCGATTATTAAACTAACAATTCAAATTCATTAACAATGATTTATGTTAAACCCAAAACTATTTTTTAAATATTTTAATGATTTTAGAAAGACAGGAGGGCGATGGGGGTGAGAGAGAGAGAGAAAGAGAGAGAGAGGAGAACATTGATATGCAAAAGAAACATAGATTGGTTGCCTTCTATACACACCCTAACAGGGACCAAACCTGCAACCTTGGGATGTGCCCTTGACCTGGAATCGAACGGCGATCTTTCAGGCACACTGAATGATGCTCAACCCCATTGAGCCACACCGACCAGGGCAAGAATTATTTTTAAGAAACCTCAATTCTCTGTATGTGGTACTAGTAACCAAACACAAATATAAAATGGAAATCCATTTTTAAAATAACTGAAAATAACCTGAACCTGCAAAATTTAATTTCTTTTCTTGATCTCTGTCATCTTTCTGCCACACTTTCCGTTAAAGTGGATGCCGGGTTCTAAGCTGCAGCAGATGCTCTGCTGTAGAACAATGGTACCAGCAGGCAGCCCATGCAAGGCAGGCTGTAATTTATAATAACTGACTGGGAAAATTATATTGATAACCTTCCTTGAAAATGAACTAAAAATAAGAAAAATAACTTGTTTTATGTTTTTAAAGGGACAAAAAAATAAAACAAATATAAATTCTAGAGGCGTCATTTTTCTGACAAAATTACATGGAAACATAACACATTGTTCACTTTATTTCTGATTCACTCAAAAAAAATGGATCATTTAATTTCCCAGTGACTAACATATTTGCATTATATTTCAGCAAGCAATGGACCACTGTGGAATTTAATATCAGGTGCAGGGAAAGACAGCATCATGTGATGGTACCTTTCAGTCATTGTTCGAGATGTTTGAATAGAGACCAATTTTTGAGGTAAATATTAACGAACTACTTCATGTTATAGCAACTTTTGCTCCCAACTTTCTGAGTGAATAGTAAGAACTTTCTGTGTATTACTCTAAAATTATTGTCATGGAACAGAATAAGGTGATTAGTCTTATTGATGAGCAAGTTAGTGGATTATTCAAAGGACTGATGAAAGGTGATCTCACACACAAAATAGCCGCCAGCCCTAACAACTGATATCAAGGTCCAATATTCTTTTGAATTCAACTATTAATCCTAAAATCTAATAGAACATAAACACTGAGTGGCCAGATTATTATGACCAACTGATGTTTGTAGGCAAATTAGCTATCATTTCCCACTGAAGTTGCTAGAGGGTCAGATCATTATAAACGTCTGCATAGCACAACATACCTAAGTATGGTTGCTGATCAAGTTCATCCTGTCATGTTGATGACGTATCCCAATGGAGATGGCTTCTTCCAACAAGACAATGCGCCATGCCACAGTGCTCAAATGTGCAGGAGTGGTTCAAGAATATGAGGGAGACTTTACCTTGCTTAGGTGGCCCCCACATTCATCAGATCTCAAGCCAATTGAGCATTTGTGGGATTAAGTTAAAACAGCCATCAGGCAGCTGGTTCCACAAACATCAAATCTCACAGAACTGGACAGTGCTATTCATCATGCATGGTGTCAGATTCCTCGCATCACCTTTCAACATCTCGTGAGTCAATGCCAAGAAGAACTGCTACAGTATAGAAGGCAAAAGGTGGCCCAACAAAGTACTGATGGGTGGTCATAATAATCTGGTTGGTTGTAATAATCTGGCCACTCGGTGTATATGAGATAGAAAGGCTTTTGTGTAAGCTAATAATATAATACAGTCCTGACTGCTACCAAATATTATTAAATAATAATTATAAGGTGATACCATAATGCTTACATAGTGTTTCAGTTTATATAAAAAGACAGTACCCCGCTTTACACATGTGAAAATTGAAGCTCAAATGTGCTGACACACCCAAGTATGTTTGGTTAGTAAAAGGTAGAAATTAAACTCAAAGCCAGACCATTTTGACTCAAAACATGAAGGTTTTGGCTTTCTAAACTGTAACACTGTACCTTTTAAAGAATAATAATAAGTATTTTTAGCAAAAAGGCCAGAGAAGCATCTTTCCTTATTATTTCTATAGGATGGAAGCATTTCTCTGCAACTTATGGAACCAGAGAAATATCTTTATTTTATTTTATTTTCTGGGTGATGGGGGAAGGGGAGTGGGAAATGTGTCATAAAAATGACAGAATTTGTAAGAAACATTATTTTCAAGCAACTGTCATTGCTCTTCATTCACATCTGCCCATTCAAATTAACAGAACAAGGAGCAAACTCTTCAAAAGCACTCAAAGAAACATCTTCATCCCCAAACCTGTATTCTGTCTTCTTTCTAAAGTTTACTTAGCCAGGAGCTTACAGTTATGAGGTTACTCCCAAATTCCCCCACCCACTCATGTAAGTAATAGTCTTTATATATCATCCACAGTAGGAACTATCATGGCTAATTTAATTTATCTCAGGCCCAGCACACAGTAGGTACTTGTGTATCTTTGTTAAGCTACATTGTTATTCTCACATGTGCTTTTGTGTCTGAGGTGTAAATTCACACCTGTGTGAACATTTAACTGGTCTTACCCCTCCTTTATACCAAAAACTCATAAAGGCATTAGTGTGCACATCCTGAGAGCAGAGCATGCTGCCTGGCACACAGTTGGCCTCAGTCTATATTTAATGACTATCCTATATAATAAAAGCCTAATATGCAAATTGTCCCCTCAGGCGGTCGTTTCACTGGGAGACCAGGAGTTCAACCATTTGCTATGATGTGCATTGACCACAAGGGGGTGGTGTGGAACATGGTGGGCATCAGTGACATGCTATGACCTTTCGCCAGCTACCTGAGGGTGTGGGTAACAAGGACGAAGGTGCAGTGAGAATGTGGGGTGTCCAACTAGCTTGCTCTCCCCCGGCTACCCCCCTCCCAGGACACCAGGGCTCACACACTGGGGAAGCCCCCGCACTCAGGTGCCAGGAGCTTACTAGGAGCTCACCCCACACCCACACGGCCTCTTCTGGGTGAGCCAGGCCACAGCTACCAGGACCACAGGGGCCAGTTGGTCTCCCCATGGGTTCATGCAGGAGCTGGTCTGCGAGGCCAGCTGGGAGAGAGAGTACTGTGTGCCCAGCTTCTGTGTGGCACTGCTGGGCGGCCCAGAGGCCTACACTGCAACCTGGCCCATGGCATCCAGCCACACTCACTGCATCTCTGTGTGGGAACTCGGGCGCCATGACTCAGGTGGAGGGGGGCATGTGGGGGCCCGGGGGCCCAGGTGCTCTCCAGGGCCCAGAGGTTATCTGGGACCTGCCATTTCCATGCCATTTCCATGCCAACACTCGCTCTTCGATTGCCAGCCAGGCCTAGGGACCACACCCGTGCATGAATTTCATGCACCGGGTCTCTAGTTTAATGTATAATCCTTAGAACCCTGAACTAGGTAATCACCTAAATGTCTGCTTTGCTGTCATAGTTGTTGTTTGTTAAATAAACGAGTGGATCACTGAAAATCCTACCACAACCTGATGTAGCAGATAAGGAAGTTTTTACAGTCTAGATTTTTACTAGGTTTTGTGTGTGTTTTTTTAATTTAAAGAAATAACATAAGTTGACCAAAATATTTGATAAGGATGTATTCTGTCATGCCATCTTATAGAGATGAAATGAATCAGAGTAAGTCTGATTAAAAGAAAGGAAACATCTAATCTTGACAGTTCCTAAAATATGAATCAAATCAGAAACCTGAGACCACAGAAGCAGACAAACCAGTCCTCCTGCATGTACCACTGCAATCCCAACTGGCATCCAGCTCTTTCATTCAGCAGGGCAGATTGTGCTTTTCAAACAAAGCGTCAATGATATCTTCCTTCCCACCTGCTCCTCTGCAATGTGGCCTACCCAGTCCCAAACCTTGAGCCTGCACTGGACCCAGTGAGTTTTGATCAATAGGATATGGCAGAAGTGAAGTTCTGCAATTTACAAGACTAGCAACGAGCCCTGCTCTTCCATTTGAACCACCCAGGTGAGCCCAGTTAACTCACAGAACCATGAGAGATAATAAATTGCTAATGATTTGCCACTGAGGTTGTAAATGGTTTGTTACACAGCAATAGATAACTTGAAAATTAAGGAAAAACACATATGACCCCTACTATATGCAGGTCCTGTGCTAGTTCATACTATCTATACTAATAAAAGGGTTATATGCTAATTAGACCAGGAGACCTTCTGGATGTCCTTCCAGGCAAAGCCATGGTGGCGAGGCCAAGGTAGAGGCAGTTAGGGTAAGGTGACCAAACGTCCTGCTTTTGGTGGGACAGTCCCAATTTTTAACAGTTTGACCCACGTCCCACCACATTTTTAAAAAGTCCTGATTACTCTTTGTAATACTTTAAGTAATAATAAAAAAAATAAAATAAAAAAAGACACCCCCCCCCCGAGTCAATGGTGTACCACTTTAAATCTGGTCACCTTAAGTTAGGGGTGGTCAGGCCAGGAGGGGAGGGCAGTTGGAGGTGATCAAGACAGAAGGGGGGGCCAGTTAGGGGCAAGCAGGCTGGCAGGAGGGAGCAGTTGGGAGCAAGCAGACCAGCAAGGGGAAACAGTTGGGGGTGAGCAGGCCAGCAGTGGGAGGAAGTTGGAGGCAAGCAGGTCAGCAAGCAGAATGGTTAGGGGCAATCAGGCAAGCAGCCAGGCTAGCGGTTAGGAGCCAGTGGTTCCAGATTGTGAGAGGGATCCCAGATTCGAGAGGGTGCAGGCAAGGCTGAGGGACAGCCTCCCGCCTCCATCCCCAACCCATGTATGAATTTCGTGCACCAGGCCACTAGTGTCTTATAAAACTACTAGGGGCCCGGTGCACAAAAATTTGTGCACTCGGGGTGGAGGGAGTCCCTCAGCCCGGCCTGTGCCCTCTCACAGTCTGGGACCCCTCAGTGGATGTCCTATGATGGCCCCAATCTGCCAGGCGCCTTTTGTGTGTGTGTGTGTCACCACTGGGGACCTGCCCCCAGCCGCATCTGAGGCTCGGAGCAGTCCTCCTG
>PVJC01047112.1:0-13036 GCA_004026665.1 Murina feae
ACAGAAATGTTAAGAGATAACCTATGGACATAGACATAGAGGGGGAAAGGCCTGGGGGGTTGGATATGAGGTGGAAGGGGTCAATGGGAAAAACACATACAACAAAGGGAACATCTGTGGCCAACCTGCATAGTAGGCTCTGCCATGGGCCACAGAAGCTCCCGCACACCCAGAGCAGGCCACAAGGTTGGATCCAGGCGGGCAAGCAGCTGCCGATGAGCCTCCAAGGTCACGTGGGCCCGCAATAGCTCCATTCCCAAGCCTGGCTGCAGGGCCAGGGGCCTGGCTTCCACCCCGCCATGCAGCCAGCCGCCACTGCCCGGAACTGACCACCAGCAAACGCGCAGGTGGAGGCCAGGCCTCCCCCTGTGCATTCGCCTGCGCGATTGCTCCATTCCCAGCCCCGGCTGCAGAGCTGGGGGCCTGGCTTCTGCCCGCCCTGTAGCCAGCCGCCACTGCTCGAAACCCACTGCCAGCAAACTCACAGGCGCCTCTGCCTGTGCGTTCACTGGCGCCATCACTCCATTGGATCCAGTGTTTGGGTGGGCTTCCGCCATCTTGACTGGGCTAATTTGCATACCATTGCTCTGATTGGCTGTTGGGCATCCCGAAGACACGGTCAATTTTACTATTTCACTTTTATAGAGTAGGTGTATTGATTGTTGACAGTACCCGCTGTTAGTTTTCTGTTTTTACCAACCTTAAGGGAAATTTTTGAAATACACTTGTCAAACAATTGACAAGAAGTTCCTCCTTTTTGTTCCACTTATAAAGCTACAGTTTTATATCTCATTATTTTTAAAAGACTGTTTCAAAAAAAAAAAAAGTGAGGCACCATTTTTGATTGTGGGGAAGTGTAGTTAGTTACCTGTGATCTTAGCAGAAGTTAGTGACTATTTTATAGACTCCAAATTAGCTCCCTTCTGTGATGACCCATCTAGTAAACTTTGGAGTTTTCCATTTATACTTTTTTGGACTGAAAATAGTCCTCAATTTACTTCTCCATTTGTCTTATTATTTGTGAAGGGGGGCAGGATATGTGACTCAAAAATATGCCATTTGGCAAATGGACTGTTTTGAGCTGAAGGCAATCCAGACCCAGCAGACTCAAGAAAAAAAATTTTTTTTAAAAATTATTGATTTTAAAAAGAGAGAAAGATTGATTTGTTGTTCCACTTATTTATGCATTCATGGGTTGCTTCTTGTATGTGCCCTGACCAGGGATCAAACCCACAATCTTGGCATATGAGGGCTGATACCCTAATCAACTGAGCAACCTGCTCAGGGCTCAAGAAAAAATTATTTCTTCTTTAATAACCTAAGAAACAGAGAAGAGAGCAGCTATTAGCAGAGGTAACTTCTTATCTGAATGGCCGGTCTATGTGGCAGGGCAAACAATTCTAATTACCGAACATCTGCTCTTCTTATTGTTCTATAATTACCCGTCTCTCCTTTGAAGCCCCAGGCCCCTATCCCATTTTTTAGCTCCTGATGGCATTTAAGCCTCCATTGCCTGACTTGCCTTTGGGCCTCCTGTTTTTATGGGGCTCCCGTATGTACAAAATTAAATTTGTTTTTTTTTTTCTCTCCTGTTAATCTGTCTTACGCCAATTTAATTATTAGACCAGCCAAAGACCCTAAGGGAAGAAGGGAAAAATTTTCCTCCTCTACATCTGCCTAATAGAATCAGGTGGGTGGTTTGCTACGGAGCTTTGATGATGGGGATGCACCACGTCTTGCAGGAGCTTCTTGGATGGGAAAGTGGGGAGCTGATGACAGTGAGACTCTCCATGGACGGTAATAGGAGCTGCCGTTTGTTCTAAATCTTTTAGATTTCACTTCCAAGCCACTTCCTCAAGGAAGTCTTTTCTGACTTCTCCAATATTGAATGTCTGTTCTCTCTTCCACAGCTCTGTGTAGCTCTCCACTCACAATGCTCATCGAAATGTTTGTCTATCTTTCCCCATAGACTTTAGGCCCCATGATGGATGGGAATTGTGTCCATCTTGCTCATGTCTATATCTCTGGCACTTACCTTCATCATTGTGTGTGGACTGACTTTATGCACGCCACTCTTTCCTTTATGACTGTAGCATTTGTGTCTTAGAAAGTATACATGTTTGCATTGTATAAGGCCATCTTTAGAGTATGGCTTTAAGAAAAATTTCCACTTTACCCTTACGCTTTCTATCAGGTTCTGCTAGGTTTCCTTGGCAATAAACTCAAGCTAATGAAAATGCAAATGTTTTATGGGAGGGATTTACCTAATACTGCATGGGAGCTTGTTTATTTGACTGGTTTGCCTGTATGGACACCTGCTTGGAGGTAGGCATGAGGCTGAGAAGGCTAACAAGGGCTAATTCAAAGGTAGCCCCGATGTTTGGGGAGGATGGGGTAGGAATTCATGTTAGTAGGCTCAGTGTGCATTTTTAATGACCTGCCACTGAGACATTGCCTCCTTTCCTGAAACTGAATTTGCAAAACAAACCATGAGCACTGGGTGGGGGGCTGGGGGAGGTGGAGGGGGTGGAATGTTAGCTGGCACCAAAACCTTGGAACACCTGGGGGAAGGGCAGATGGGAGAAGCACTTCCTCCAGGGCCTTGTGGGAGGGAGCATATTTGCAATACAATGAACTGGAGAGGCAGTTATAAGGCAAGATTCCCGTGTGTCCCCACTCTGATTTGGAAGATTCCCAGAGTCCGTGCGTGATTAAAACTGTGATTTCTCCACTTCTTCAAAGCGTCGCTTAGTTTTTTGGTCTTTCTGCAACAAGGCAAGTGCTTCATTGCCTGGTGGGTAAGTAAATTCTGCATCTAAAGTCATTTCACAGTTATGGATGCTTGGTAAATACTTGCTGAGTTTAGAAATTAGTGGGAAAGGAAGTGGTAATGTGGGTTAAGAAGCTTAAGTTTGGGAAAGCACATGTGGCTGCCCACTTTCAGATCCTGACAAAAAGGTCCTCAGATCCATAAATGACTTTCTATTTTTAATCATGTTTTCCCATGGAATTCTAGTAAAATGATTTGGGGAATTTCAGTTTATGTCTCTTTGGGGCCGAAAACAAACTAGTGAAAATAAACTGTGACTCAGATAGTCTGCAGATCTGGCTAATTGCTTTAAAAGCCTCAGGATTCCTTCATTCTCCTCACCATGATTGGGGTTAAGTGCCTCCCTCTCTGGGGACAAGAGGATTCCTTTCCTGCCTGCAAGCATTTGTGTATCTATAGTCCTCTGGTTCCTGCCCCAGATCTTTACCAGTGACACAGCTGTCTTCTCCCATCTGTGTGTTTTGCAATTTCTACTAGTGAATTTTTGGAGAGAAAAAGTAAGGGTTAGCATGGGTGGAAAGTAATTCTAGTTTTCAATGGCTGGTCTTTATCTCCTTCTAAGGGGGTGAAGAAAGAACAAAGACCTTCCTGATGTTTAAGATTGTGTAAACTTGTAGGTGCTCTTAGAGGCTGTGGGAGAAAGAGAGGCTCTACAAAAGGAAACAAGTCCCCCCACTTCCACCCCTACACATAATGCCTGGAAGACAACTTGAGAGGAAGACAATTTTAGGAGCTTAAAGGGCATTTGTTCATCATTTCCATTTCCCAGGATTTCAGGTAAGCCGAGTGAATTTCATTTCAGGCTACGTAATGAAATGCAGAGCTAATTTTAGAAGTTATTATTCATCAATCAATCGAGTCGGAAAGTTATTTAATAGCCCCCGAAAAACAATTTTCTAAGCTTCCTTTTTCAGTCACTTTGCCATGACGAGCAGGCAGGGGAAACTTGACCTTGGGATGCAGGTCCTGATACACAGTGTGAGCGTCCATCTGCTTTGCAAGGAAAACATGTGATGGGGCTCTTGCAGCGAGGACCTGGGAACAAAATTGATTCTGAGCTTTCTGTTTTTCTTCCTTTGCTTATTTGACTTTTTAGTTGGAGACTATCAATTTCTTGCAGATATGATTTTATGCCCCAAACTCTCTTTTTATTTTGGTCTCTGGGGACCAGACGATCTTGATTGTATTGAGGTTTGTGGTAAATTGTATTACTGTTCAAAATGTCAATTGTCCTTCCCTGAAGGGCCTCCCCTGTAGTGCCCACCCTGCTGGGGGGGTGTGAGTGGGGTGGTGTGGTGTTATATGTCTCCAACCCTTTGAAGTTGAGTGTGGCTATGAGGTTTGCTTTGTCCAAAGCAATGGGGATAAAAGTGAGGTGTGAGACTTCCGAGCAGAAGATCTAAGGGCTACTGTGTGGTTCCACCATCACTTTCCTCCTGCTACAAACTGGCCAGGCCACAGACAGAGACTACTCCATCAGCTGAGTCCTGGGGTGAAGCTGAGCTGGAGAAGCATCGTAGCTGATCTGTGACAGACACGTGGCATGAGTAGGAAATAAGTCACTGAAGTTGGGGTTATTTGTTACCACAGCACCAGAGCCTATCTTGACTGATACAGTAGTGAAAACATTTGGGATCTTGTCAGTGAAATAATTATTGCCTCTCTCTCTTTTCACCTGATTTCTTTTCACAGAAAGCAACCCTTATTAAGACATGCAAGGATACTTTCCCAGGTCATTGTGAAGGCTTAGGAAAAAGCTATAAAATCACTCGGTGAAAAATGAGGCTTCTACATAGTTATATCCTCTAATTAATTTCTGGGGAAGTGTTAGACAGAGAATGGTTCCTCCATGAGGGCCAAGAGCTCCCTTCCTTCCTTCCTTCCTTCCTTCCTTCCTTCCTTCCTTCCTTCCTTCCTTCCTTCCTTTCTCTCTCTCTCTCTCTCTCTCTCTCTCTCTCTCTCTCTCTCTCTTTCTTTTTAAATATTTTCATTGGTTTTTGGAGAGAGAGGAAAGAAGAGGGAGAGAAACATTGATGTGAAAGAATAATGTTTCTCCTCCCCACCCCCCCCCCACTGCCCCCATATTGGGATGGAGCCTGCAACCCAAGTATGTGCCCTGACCAGGAATCGAACCAGCAATTTCTTGGTGCATGAGATGATGCCCAACCAACTGAGCCACACCCGCCAGGGCATCACTGTATTTCTGGTGTTTAACAAAGTATCTCACCCATAAGTGCTCCATTATTCATTGGATACTGAATGAATAAACAAGAAATTGGGCACCCCATTCTTACAGATGGCACATAGCCTGTTTCATGAAAAACATTTTATGTCTAGAATTTGAAAAGCAAGTTAAATCAATGAGAAACCAAGAGGCTCATGTGGGTCTAAAGGAGCCCGGTAGGGCCTACACCAGGTGTCAAGTCTCACAGCCACTTGGGTCTATGCCAACAACATCAATGAGTGCAGCAGGCTGCATCACTTCAGCACAAAAACAGGCTCCCCATCTTCTTTTTTGAAACATGTGGTTCTTTTCGTTTTTCTTTGATTCCTTTGATTTTGATAGAGACATGCGTGAGAAGCGTTTATCTTTCTAACTTGACTCTGAAAAACGAAACCACAGTTATGATGACAGTCGCTCATGGTTAACCTCATTTGCTAGGGGACAAAGGAAGTGTTGACGTGAAGAGCCCACGTCCTAGCAAAAGGAGTCAGGTATCTCTCAGCTCCTGAGGTGCTGCCATGTTGGAACATGGCCTCAGGTTTCTCAGAGCATCCTAAACTTTAGGAGAGGCTGGCAAGCTGGCTTTTGGTTGTGAATTTCCCAACTTTAAATATTGGCAACTAATAAAACAACACTAAGTTCAGTGTGGGATAATATACTTGCGGGGGGGATGCTGAGTGGACTCGAGGCCACCAGTTGCAATTTCTGACCTTGGTCTATTTTTACAAGTAGGGCTTCTGGGGTGAAATCTCTGAACATTAAGGCTATATTTGCATAGGTGTGTTGTTTCTTAGAAAACACCTGGAGGAAGGGCTGATGAGTTTCCACTGTCCCCAAACCAAAGGTTGGTGACTCATCACCTAAGCTGACACGCAGGAGGCTGCTGTGCATCCTTTCTGAGTCTTTCTTTGATTTTAGCCAACGTCCTTTGACCTTGACTATTTCTGAGATGAAATTGGAGAGTTGGGTACTAAACTACATATTCAGAGTATCTTTGCCAAAATGAGATGTTCTATTTGTGTGCATGCATGTTTGTTTTTCTCAGATAACATTAGAACATGTCCAATGCCCTCCAAGAGAAAACTTGTAGGTCTGGATGAAAATGCCAAGGGCTTAGGATCCCAGGACAAGGAACATTGTAGAAGAGGAGAGAAAAGCTTGTGTATGAGGAATGTCCCTGTTGTTTTCAGGTTTTCTAAGAGGGTGTGCCACAGCAGTGGCTACTACTTGAAGATGTCCATGATTTTTAGGATGTACCCAATTGATGGAGTTCAGATGACAATTGTCTTATTTATATTTACCCAGCATCATGGAAACATTTCTTCTAATTTGGAAATTTCCCTCATTTTAAATTTCACCTTTTGAAGATAGAAGGCAGGTGTCATGTTCCTGGCCCTCACTTTCCTGTGTGTCTCACAACTGGTGTTCAGGCGAGTGACCTAGGCTCTGGGTGATGGGTTTCTGCTGTTTGTCTCTCCAGATCCATTCCCCACCCTTCTCTACCTGCCCTGTCCCCCAGGAGGCTGACATGCATGGATTATATCACTAAGGTTTCCTTGCCTCTGGATTCTGCTTGGGTTTAGCCAATGGGAGGTAAGAGCAGGAGGAGATTGGAGAGTGAAAAGAGAGAGCATTGAGACCACATTTCCCCCAACTCCACCTATGTCTGGAAGTTCTCAGTGTTGTCACTGTTCCAGGAATAAAGAGTAAAGGTAGTAGACAGGCACAGAGATAACTGATGACCTTGCCAACCTGGTAGACAATACACATGAGACACTTCACACTGAAACCAAGATCCCTGCATCTTGTGGGATGATAACAGTGATTTTATTTTTGGTTGTGGTTATTGTGGTATCAGAGTCTGGCCTACCAGCTAGTCCTAATAAAAGGACCACCAGCTGTGACACCTGCTGATGATGGAGAAAAGCTCAGCATCCCCTTGGTACATGAAAGCTGCTCTCAATAAATTCCCCCAAAGCTCTGAAACAAAACCAAAGAAAACAAACAAACAAAAAAACCCCATTTACTATCTCTACTGACTATCCCAGGAACAGCTCCTTCCATTTGGGGCAGTAATGATTTCTCCTGTTGCCAGTCCTTGGGTATGTCACCAACCATTGCTACATGATGGTAAATAGTCCTCTTAATAAACACTCTGCAATTAGCATTCTGTGGGTGCAATATCTTTCCTGCCTGGACACCCAAACATGACTCGCTGTGCCACTCAAACATGTCTTTGCCAGATTTTGACTCAATTTTTGGTAACAGAAGGGAGCTGTTTTAGGTCCACAGCAGAAGTGAGTGGCAAGTACAGGGACTTTCCATGTACCCTCTTGCCCCCACACAGGCCTAGCCTACCCACTGCCAATATCTTCCACTAGAGTGGTGCCTTTGTTACAACTAATGAACTTGGATTGACACATCATTATTACCAAAGACTAGTTTATATTAGGGTTTACTCTTTGTGTTGGATGTTCTATGGTTTTGAGAAATGTATGACAACATGTACTCATAGTATTGTACAGAATAATTTCACTGTCTTAAAAATCATGTTCTCTTTCTATTCATTCCTCCCTCCCCACAAGCCTGGGAAACTACTGATCTTTATCCTGTCTCCATAGTTTTGTCTTATCCAAAATGTAATATAGTTGGAATCATATAGTATATTGACTTTTTATATTAGTTTCTTTCACTCGGTGATATGCCTTTAAGTTTATTCCATGTCTTTTCATAGCAAGGTAGCTCATTTATTTTTGGTGCTAAAGAACATTGCACTGTACAGATGTACCACAGTTTATTTATTCATTACCTACTAAAAGACCCAATTTAAAATAATTTTTAAGGCGATAGCACAGAGTCCACATTTAATTTTAACAATTGTGTAAATAAGGTGAAGGCTAAATAGCAGTAAGGAGTAGGAGAAGAGCACAAGCAACTTCATGATTAAAACTTCAGTTTCCTTTTCTCATTTGTACTGCATGACAACCTTTATGTCTTTGCTGCTCCCCAGGCACATATTTCTGAATATATCCTGCTCCAATTGTATTAAGAACTCTTGGCTGCCCAGGCATGGCACCCCAGAGGCCCACATATGAGTGCTCTACTCCATCTATTTTCCTAGTCAATATCTAATAGGAAAATAGGAATCTTTCTAGATATTATAAACAGAGATTTAATATAAAAAGTTGGTTGGAATGGCTGGAAAAACAATAGAAGGAAGATGGTGTTGCCTAGAATTTAAGGAGCTGCTCCCAGCAAAAAATACCTGACAAAACAACAAAAACATCAACAAATCAGTCTGGAGATATGGAACAAACATCAGAGACAAATTCAGAGATAGCAGCAATTTTGGAGTTATCGCACCAGAAATTTAAAAGAATAACAATATGTGCTTAGGACACTAATGGAAAAAAGTGGACATCATGCCAAGAACAGATGGATAATGTAAGCAGAGAGACAGAAACACTAAGGAAGCATTAAAACAAAATGCTAGAAATGAAAAGACGTGGTAACAGAAATGAAAAATGCCTTGTGTGGGTTCATCAGTAGACTGGATATGGCTAAGGAAAAACATCAGTGAGCTTGGAGATGTGTCAATAGAAACTTTCCAAACTGGAAAGAGGGAGAGAAAAAAAAGGAACAGAATATCCATAAACTGTGGGACAATTATAAAAGGTGTTGCATATATGAAATGGGAATGAATGCCAGAAGGAAAAGACGGAAAGGGACAGAAGAAATATCTGAAACAACAATGATTGAGAACTTCCCCAAGTTAATATCCAACACCAAATCACAAATCCACGAAGCCTAAGAGAACAAACCGCAGGATAAATGACAGGAAACCTGCACCCAGGCATGTCATTTTCAGACTATAGAGACATCAAGATAAATACTGAGAATGCTTTAAAATTAATGACAAACATGAACCACAGGTTCAGGAAGCTTAGAGAACATCAACCAGGGTGAATACTAAGACAAATCTACCTAAGCATATCATTGAGACATTGTAGAAAGTCAAAGACAAAGAAAAAAATCTTAAAAAAAATATTTTTATTGATTTCAGAGAGGTAGGAAGAAGGAGAGAGAGACAGAAACAATGATGAGAGAATCATTGATTGGCTGCCTCCTGCACACTCCCTACTGAGGATCGAGCCTGCAACTCAGGCATGTGCCCTTGACTATAATTGAATCTGGGATCCTTCAGTCCGCAGGCCAACACTCTATCCACTGAGCCAATCTGGCGAGGGCCAAAAAGGAAATCTTGAAAGAAGCCAGAGGAAGAAACCCACCTTACCTACATAGAAATAAGGATAAGAATTACATCAGACTTCTCTTTAAACACAAGCAAGAAGCGAATGAAATAAAATATTAAAAGTATTGAAAGAAAAAAAGCCACCCACCTGCATTTTTGTATCCAGAGAAACTATTTTTAAAAAATAAAGGAGAAATAAAGGCTTTTCAGATAAACAGAAATTGAGAAAACTGATTGCCAGTAGACCTGCCTTGTAAAGAAAAGTTAAAGAAAACTTGGCTCCACATAAAGGAAGAGTGTAACAGAAGAAATTATAAAAGTAAAATAAAATCTCCGATTTTTCTTATTCTTGATTGATCTAATAGATCATACTTTGTCTAAAATAATAATAATAGCAACAATACATTGGATAATTATAGTCAAAGATAAGCTAAATTAATGATAACAATGTTATCAGGGAAGAGAGGGAGAAATGGAAAATGCTCTATCTTAAGATGGTTGCTACTGTGAAGCAGGACAGTGTTACTTGAAAGTGGATTTGGATTACTTATAAATGTAAATTGCAAACTCGAGGGCCAGCACTAACAATTTTAGAAAGTAGTATAATTGATATCCTATGAGAAGTGAGAATGTCACATAAATTTATTTAAATGCTCAAGTAAAACCAGATTAGGTAGAGAAAAAGAGGGAACGAAAAAAAGAAACAAGACAACAAATTAATGTGTAAGAAATGAAGTTACAAATATGGTGGCTATTAATCCAATTCTATCAATAATCATTTTACTAGGGGTAAATGTGAATGGTCTAAAGACACCAATTAAAAGAGACTGTCAGAGTGGATTACAATATAAACACAAGACCCAGGTCTATGTTATCTACAAGAAATCACTTTAAATATACAGACCCAGACAGATGAAAAATAAAGAGATAGAGAAAGGTATGCCATGCTAATGCTTAAGAGAGTTGGAGTAGCTATATTAATTTTAAGCAGACTTCAGCACAAGGAACATTATCGGGGGGAAACCAGGAGTGTTACACGATGATAAAGGGTTAGTTCTCCAAGAAGAAGAAACAATCCTTGATGTATATGTACCTAAGAACAGAGTGTCAAAATAAGACTAGACAAGATAGAACTGTTGCAGAAAGACAAAAAAACTAAGCGACGCTCTGAAGAAGTGGAGAAATCACAGTTTTAATAACACGCACGGACTCTGGGGTTGTCCTAAATCCCAAATCCAGAGTGGGGGTCGCACGCAAGAACCTTGCTTTATAACTGCCCCTCGAGTTCATTGATTTGCAAATATACTCCCTCCCCCCAAGGCCCTGAAGGGAGTACTCTGTTCATCTACCCTTCCCCCAGGTGTTCTTGGTTTTGGGCTCAGAACAAAGCCCCCTGCCCTCCTGCAGGACAGAGCTTTGTTCGGTTTTATGGCCTAACATTCCTTGCAAAACCAGCTTCCTCCTCAGAACTGCAAGGAGAAATAAACAGATCTGGACAGAGCTCCCTCCCACCTATGGAGGCAGAGGGAAATGTAGACAATGGTTCTGTAACATTCAGAAACATTCAAACCTGTACAGACTTTTTATAACAGTTTATTTGAGTCAAACGGAGGACATACCAGGTAGTGAGATCCCAAATGCTCTGAAGAATAACAGTTTTGCAGTTTCTTTTACGCATTTAAAATTAAGGAGGGGATATAAGGAAGGTTGCATGGAGGTGAGAAAAAGCAAAGGGTGGGATGACAGGTTAGTTAGGATTATGTACTCTTTTAAGGGGTTTGAAAGGGTGTATTAGAAGGCCTTTCAGAGGTGTGTTAATTTCGATGCACAGAAACAATGGATAGGACTTGCTTGAAGGAAAGACAAGCCTTTTCTAAAGAAGTTATATGACTGGGTGTGACTACCCACTATGACCTGAATTTATGATTAGATCACACTGTGAGGTGAGGTTCCATAGGAACCCCTGCCTCCCCGCCACCTTTTCTTTTTGGTCCACAGTTTTTACCAGCACCTCCAACCCTGGAGAATTCCCATAGTTCTGGAGAGCACCCATGGCTCCATACCCGTCTCTAAACAGTCTCTCTCCTGTTGTACAGAAAGTGGAACCACCTAGAAGAGACTTCTGTGTAGACTTTATTTGCCTGGAAAGTTTGGAAAGCCCATCGGAGCCAGGCATGCACACACAGGCATGGAACTTCTTTAGAAAGACCTTGCTGCACGCTCCTCCTTCTAACACACCCTTTCAGACCCCTTAAAAGAGTACATAATCCTAACTAACCTGTCATCCCACCCTGTGCATCAGAATTAACATAATCTTAACTAACCTGTCAGCCCACCCTGCCTTGCTTTCTCTCACCTCCATGCAATCTTCCTTATATCCCCTCCTTAATTTTAAATGCATAAAAGAAACTGCAAAACTGTTATTCTTCAGAGCATTTGGGTGCCTGAGGCACTAGCTCATGGTGGGGGGCGGGGGGGGGGAGGCTCTTAGCCAGGGAGGTCAGGTGGCTATGCTGATGTCCTGTTATTCCTGCTTGCTCCCTTGGTTTGGAGGCTGCAGGTGATGTAGTTGTGACTTTGCTAGGGTGACCTTGCAGGCAGCCCAAAACCCCAATCGAGCTCTCTCTCACCCTATCAGAGTGAGGGGAAAAGTGAACAATGGCATCACCGACTGCAGAGAGTTTCCTGCAGCTCCCAAAGGGCTCCTGGGCTTCCCAGCCTTCTCTCTTGGTCTCTTTTTCTTGTTTGTTGTCAGAAGCTGTGTTCCGGCACTCAGTAATTGCTACCTATATCCATGCATATTTGATTTTGCTCATGGGAGTGAGGGAGTTCAGCGTCCTCTTACGCTGGTGCCATCTTGGACCTAGCCTGGTGTGTTTTTCTTTTTCTGTCATATTGCTTCAGATCTCTGGTACTAATATCTGTGTGAGAATCTGATGAGTCGGTTCCATCGTGGACCACCCCCCAAACTGTAGACTGACTGCTGAGTCCACTCATGTTTCCTCTGTGCTTACCATTCCAGTAATTGCCAGCCTTGTGCTACTCTAAGTAGCTGTAATTCTCTGCCAAAGGGCCCTCTCTTGACCCCAGTATATGGACAGTTTGGCAGTGCTGACGAATTGTCCTACATCAATGGTGGACGGGAACTGGCAGATATGTCAGGTTGTTTGCATTAATGGTACCAGTTCTCTGATCCTTTCTGAATCCATGCCCCTTGCCCTATGACTTTGCAGTTTCTCTCACTAAAGAGATGGCATCTATTTCCCCATCATTTGAATCTGGGTTTCATGTGTTTTCACTGTCTGTAGGTTATTAGCACATTTGCTACAGAGAAAGACTTGGTGCATTTCTACTTTCTCCCCTATTCTTCTGGGATCCCCATGAGTATGTGGCCAGGCTAACCTGTCAGGAAGACATATGGAGCAGGCAGGGTCTTTGTGGAAAAGCTGATAGTCAGATGACCCAGGGCATATAAGAGAGATCCCAGCTAAGATCAGCAGAGCAATGAGCCAATCCACAGCTGGACTGCAGATGCATGAGGGAGCTTAGCTGAGATCAGAAGAATCTGCCCCGATGACCTGCAGACTCATGAGCAGAATAGATGGTTATTTTAAGCGACTAATTTCTCCTTGAACTACCAACCTGAAGGCTTGTGATTCTGGAGGGGTGGTTATATGCTTGACTTCTTTGGCAAGAGATAGGCTCAAGCATTGGGCATTGAGAAGGGGGA
>PVJC01047113.1:0-12941 GCA_004026665.1 Murina feae
CTGGGTCTCTAGTTAAATATAATATACTAGGGGCCTGGTGCATGAAGATTCATGCACTGGGGTGGTGGAGTAATGGAGAGGGGATCCCTCAGCCTGACCTGCACCCTCTCCAATCTGGGAGCCCTCAGGGGAGCCCTCTCCAATCCGGGAGTTTTTGTCTATCTTTGCTATCATATGAGTGAATTGTCTGAGACCCCAACCCAGTTTGGTTTGTTGCTCACAGAATAATAGAGGGATTTTTTTCTCTTTGCTCCATTGGTGGAAATTTCCTGAAATTTTAGGATATCTTCCCTTTAATTTTTCCTAAACACTCTGATTTTACTTATGTCTCTCACCTTTGCTTTCCCTCCATCCCCAACTACAACAGTAACTTGCTCCAGGATCACTTTGCTCTAGTGTCTAGGAGAACTACGATTCCCAGCATTTCTGGTGCTCCCCGTGCTCTGGGCTTCCACTTCAGGTCCTGAGGCTGCCACCAAAACTACTATTCCCAGAATGCCTGGTGCTCCCCACACTCTGGTTTTCCCAGACCAAGAGAGTCATGGCCCCCCAAGGGAGCTACCGAGAGAGCCATGTCCCCCCAAGCTGCCAGCTCTCCCACTCTGCTCTGTGTATGCAAATTACCCACCATCTTTGTTGGCTTAATTTGCATATTTACTCCTTATTGGCTGGTGGGTATGGTTTGCGGGCGTGGTTTGAGCATAGCAGAGGGATGGCTAATTTGCATGTTTCTCTTATTGTATAGGATAATTAGATTTTCTTTTTTATCTATAGCAAACAAATTTATATAAGAATAGTTAATATTAATAGGAATGAATAACATCTGGAACACTGTCTTAAGCCATTGAAAAATAAAATTAAAGCAATATTCATGAAATGGGTTTGTCACAGTCTTTTCTGTTTTTTTCCTAATTTATTTCACAAAGAAAACTTTTCAACAGTGTAGAAGAATTATTTAAACTGAATTAAATAATTATAAATTAGATTTAAATAATTATAAATTATAACAACAATTTTGTAAATAGTAAAAGCATTGATATATTTTTTTGCTTTATTGAGGTGTAATTAACATATAGCATTGTGTAAATAACATGATCATATTTTAAAATAGAATTTTTCCCCTTTGGAGGATTTAAAATCTTAGGAAGTAAACAAGAAGTATTTTATTTATATTGTCACGGGGAAGACAGTCTTTTATCCAAGGTTAAACACGTGGATCTCCTTTAAATAAGGCTTATAATCCAAGACAGAGAAGCTGTGTTGTGGTACACAGTATGTTGGATGAAGTCATTCCAGTTTTTGAAGATCAAGGTACACAGAGAGATCCCTTGTCCACAGCAAGGATGTCACACAGGCACAAAGAAAATCCGGCCAGTTCTCTCTGCTAGGGTAAAGCCCAGGGTGAAGATCCTAGACAGTTACTGTTGGACTAATGAGACCTATTTATGGAAATAATGAGCCACATAATGACCGTCATAAGGGCTAAGAAAATAATCCCTCTTTCTTTCCTTTTTTGAAGACCAGTAGCCTGAGTGGCCCATGAATGTGCTCTGCAGGAGGAGTCGCATTGAATCCCAACGTAAAGCATTTTGCTGATAAGATAAAGAAAAATGATTCCTTCTGGAATTGTTCCTTCGAGCAGATTTATTGTGAATAGAACATTTGTGTTTGTGTGTGTGTTTGGGAGTGTGTTTTCCCCGGCTCATGCAGAAGACAGATTGTTGACAGTAAATGTTTAGTCAAGGGCGAGAATACTTTTGTTTTAGTTACAGATCGTGTCTGCCAGCCAGATGATATGTTCTCCTTCTAATCAGCGTTGCAGAAGCTTTTGTGCCTTATAGGAGTGCTGCTAAATATGATGGAACAACCGCATCTTTAATTTAGTCCCAGTAAGAGAATAAGCCATTCTTCTTTTACTAGGCGACAGACGGCGACTTTTATGTTACCCAAAGCTCAGCTGTGTGAAGCCTTTGAGAGATGCTGCTATCAGTTGAACTTGCTGGAATCACTTACCAGAGGCAAATGGCTGCCTCCGTTTTGCGTAAAACATTGCTTTTGAATTGGGATGCTCTTTGTCCAGGCAACGTGTACACATTTTAGGCATTCTTTGGCCTTATATTTAATAGGTGTGATGGGACAAAAGTAATTAACATATGAGGGAGCTTTGGAGGGGGGGGTTTGACCTGCTCAGTTCCCTACCCTTCCCTGCATACAGAGGAAAGGCCCAATTCCAGGCAATTCTTTGGGCTTTTGTGATGCAAAATCGATGGAAAGAGGATGAGACAGAATGACCAAAAGCAAAGCAGATGGATTTTTGATTGAAGATTAGAGCACAGTGTCCCTTAGGCAAGGCATATCCTTTGCTAGGAGGCTCTGGGAAGAAATGATGAGCCATTTGATGAAAGAAATCAGGACTGACAGAATGATGTGGAAGCATAAACAATTCTTCTGGGGAAGGAAAGTGAGAGGCATCCAGGAGCTTGGTGCATTATGAAATAGGGAGGGTGAATTGTAATAAGTATGTTGTTTATGTACTTGTACCCTCTTTAAAGATGCTGAAATATGCACATAAACATGGACGACGTCCTGTCTGGAACATACTTCTCTGAACGTAACAGTCACCTGGGACTGAGCCAAGTGACCATGGCTTCCTTGGGATTTTATCTGTATGATAGTAGATAATGGGCTTTTTCTTTAGGTTCCTCCTACATCAGACATATTTTGGTACACTGGAAAATTTCCAATGATGAGAGGTTTTTGTTGGCATATGAATATCTTTGAATCAATAGACTTATTTATCTATAAGGCCATTTTAGACACTCATGAAGTATTTTCTTTGTCACCAAAGCAGTATATCTGCTGACAATGCTAGATCATAAAATAAGATTTGTAGTACTGTTAGAGATACAAGACGGTGAGTGATGATGATGGAGTGCAACATCTTAAGAGCCTGAAGGTAAACTGGAAAAAATAAAATCAAGTTTCAAGAGATTTATTTGCCAATATAAGTCTAGAGAAAACTTGTCAGGGTGTGTAGAGACAAGTAAATATGCAAGCAAGCTATCAAGTCAAGTCACTTGCATCTTTTTTGTTCAAAATCTTCCCATTGGGTAGAATTCTTATTTATCACTTGCTGAATGTCCTCTCTAATCTCTGGTGTTTTTCTGGGACCTTGACTTTAAGCTGTAATAAAAGATTTTTGAAGGAAAACCTAATCATCTCTCAAGAATGATTTCCATCTCTCTATGATTATTCAATTTTCTAACTTTTAAGTCTTCTCTTCTGCCCACTTGTAGGAGTCATAGGTTACTACCACAGATGAGCCTGAATCTTCCCAACAGAAAGACAATGGATTGTAATAACCCATTGGTCCAAATCTTCAGCGAGGCTATGCAATCATGCTGGGAAGACCAAGACTCACAAATCAAAAGCTCTGACTGCAGATTGAGGTTAGGGGACCCTGGGAAAGGCAGGATGAGAGAAGCCTTTGGAGCACAGCCTTTTGAACTTCCTTAGTTCACATCTGCTGGCTCCCCGCTGTGTGGCTTCTTTATATAATTCACTCACACCCATTTTTGTACAAATAGGCTGTATTGTCAATCACCGCAAGATGCCTTAAGTGGAGAGCCATGTTTTCTAATGTGGTCTATGTTATCCTGTAGCTATAAAAAGAATTTGGAAAAAGAGAACCATGGAGATACTTTTCCCTGTATTTTCTCAGAGCACATGTTACCAATACTTTGTAGATACTTCAGTGCTTGAAATAACCCTATGAGTAGGGGTTTATAGTTAGGGTAAGTAATGCAAGCTGCGCTAATACACCCCTAGCTCTCTCCCTGGTTAACACAATAAACATTTACTTCTGGTTTATGCAAAGTACAAAATGGATGATCCTATGTGTCAAGAGGCCTTTTACAAGCCCTCTGCAAACACCTCTGTATTCATCCAGCAAAGAAGAGAGAGTGTGGAGTCACTTGGAAGTTTTGTAATGGGCCAGATCTGAAGGCCTCATCCATCACTTCTGCCCCCTATCCTAAAGGTCAGCACCTCTGGCCACACTAAACTGCAAGAGATGCTAGGAAATGCAGCCCTGTAGCCAGAAAAAAAGGGAATTGGATTTGGTGAAAAAACTAGTCAGTCTCTGGCATAGTGTTATTCCCACTTTACTGATGAGGAAACTGCGACACAAACGGGTTAAGTAACATAGAAAGACACCTGCTAACAGGTAGTGAGCTGGAATCTGAATTCAGGAATCTGACTCCAGCATGGTATCCCCATTACTGCAAATGAGTATGATGAGACAGGGGAAGATAACGTGCCTCCTTCCAGTTGCTAAAATGCAGCAGATGCCAGAGTGATGTTTCTTTACTCCATGGAATTAGTCCCATTCAGGATGAGTGCATGACCCTCTGACTTCAGCGGTTTTCTTCCTAAACATCTCTGGGGCAGAAGGGAGTGTGTTTCAATCTCAGAGAGTATTTTAGGGTAAGCCAACTCACACTACCACTTGAGACCCTTATTTCCAACAGTGTGCAACCAGGTGTGTGTCGGGGGGATTGTAAAGGATTAGAATTAGGGATCGTGGAGTCAGACAGGCCATGTGGCATGTGTCTAAGAGGTGGAAGTGGTATCACAGCTCCCAAATCCATCAAATCCAGGCCTGGTTCTGCCTTTAGCTGGCTGTGTGACTTAGTTACTTATTCTCTCTCTCTCTGTAGCTTACTCATTTGTAAAATGCTGGAAATGATAATACCTACCTCATGGGTTATTATGAGGATTAAATTAATACATGAAAGAGCTTAGCAGAGTATCTGACATATCAAAAACAATTAAAAGAGGTTCATGTTTATTGTTCTTGTTATGTACTTGCACCTGATCGAGCTAAAGGCATGGACACATGTTTTTGCTGGCATATAAAGAAAACTGTCATCTAAGTAAATGGCAACTTCATCTGCTCAGTATCTCATGCTATTGGACAGTTAGGGGCGACCAGGTCAGCAGGGGAGGGCAGTTAGGGGTGACAAGGCCAGCAGGGGAGGGCAGTTAGAGGCAATTAGGCTGGCAGGGGAGCAGTTAGGCATCGATCAGTCTGGCAGGGGAGTGGTTAGGGGGTGATCAGGCTGGCAGGCAAGAAAGCAGTTGGGAGCTAGCAGTCCCAGATTGTGAGAGGGATGTCTGACTGCTGGTTTAGGCCCGATCCCACAAGCCTAAACCGGCAGTTGGACATCCCTGAGGGGTTCCAGATTGTAGAGGGTGCAGGGTGGGCTGAGGGACACCCCCCCAAGTGCACGAATTTCTTGCACTGGGCCTCTAGTTACCTATAAGCTCCCTGGTGGACTATGACCTCCCTTTATCAGACAGTGGACAATCCCGTCTCCTGGAGAACCTTCAGCCCACATGACGATCCCTCCTCCCTCTCTGCTTGTACCCCACCTGGAGTGGCGGGAAGCTTTACCCTTGGACTCCCCTTTTTGCCTGGGGGATATCCCTTTGCTTTTCCATTGAGGACTGGAAAACAGAAGTTAGCATTTAACCTCTCTTGTCTGGTACCTACTCATGCCTTGGAAGGCCCTGTGTTCTGTGGAAGGTCCATTCACTGAGAGAAATAAACCTATTTTTAGTCTTTAACCAATGTTTATGATCTGGCCTCTGTCTACATATTTGATTTCATTACCTTCTACTCTTCCCTTCAATTAGCTACACTCCCTGCCTTTTCTTTCTAGAATATCCCAAGCATGATCCTGCCATAGGGCCTTTGCACCTGCATTTTCTTCTGCCTGGAACGCTGTTCCCTTGATCTGCTTGACTCAGCTTAAATATCACTTCTTTGAGAGGCCTTCTTGGGACTAATCTACAATAACTTTTCTGATCACTTTCTCATAATCTTGTTTTATTTCCTTCACAATACTTTACATAAAATTATTTTGCTGGCTTAATTTTCTTTCTTTCAAACTCTATAATGATGATAACAATATTCATATGTTACTAGACTTCCTAAAGGCCTAATTGTCTTCTAACTAGTCCACATTGATTAATTTTTTAAATTAGTCATTTTATGATATAGGTGCTATTATTATTCCCATTTAATAGGTAAAGAAACTGAGGTTTAGAGAAATGAAGTAACTTGCCTAATGTTATAGTGAGAGAGCCCAGGATTTAAGACTAGAGAGTGTGGCTTCAGTGTCCGATCTGAACACAAGGCATCACCCATCAAAGTCCTCTCCAGAGGACAGTACTAGTACTTGTCTGTCTATATGCTACTGCATCTACCCCCAGCACTTCTGTAATATTTAGTCTTCGCTGAGTTCTGGCACAAAGCTCCTAACACCATTGAAATTTCCTGAGTGTTGAAAGTAATAAAGTGTCCTCTGTTATGGTGATGAGTGACTTTTGGAGAGCACCTAAGGGTGGGGGCTGGTTGCCAGAGGAGTCATTCACATGATTAGAGGGTTAGAAGTTTCAGTCCCACCTCCCTGATTTGGGGGGTGGGTTCTGAGAAAAGGGCTGGAGATTGAATTCAGTTGACAATGTCCAATGATTTAATTAATTATAACCGTGGATTGAAGCCTCCCTAAAAATCCAAAGGACAAGATTCTGAAAGCATCGGGTTGGTGAACACATGGAGGGGTGAGTTGTATGCTCAGAGTGGGCATGGAAGCTCCACCTCCTTTTCACATACCTTGTTCTCCGCATCTCTGTCATCTGGCTGTTTTTGAATTATATCCTTTTATAATAAATCAATAATCTAGTAAGTAAAATGTTTCTCTGAGCTCTGTGAGCTGCTCTAGCAAATTAACCAAACTCAAAGAGGCATCACTGGGACTTCTGATCTAGAGTCTGTTGGTCAGAAGCCTAGATGACCTGGGTTTGGGATTAGTGTTTGAGTATTAGGACTAAACTCTCAACCTGTGGAATCTGTCATTATCTGCAGGTAGATAGTGTCAGAACTGAGTTGAATTGTAGAACGCCGAGCTTGTGCCCAAGAATTGCTTGCTGTTGTGGAACCCCTATCCTCCATACACACACTGGAATTGGTGATCAAAACACCAATTGGCTCAATTAATGATGGTTGAACTTTAAGTGAGTAAATGCTATAAAACTCTAACCCTATTTTATTTTTTATAAATAGAGAAGAAATCTTCATACTTTCCTACCTAATAGAAACAGCAGAACCCAATTTCTTGTTTTAAAAGGAGCTGGAGGCAAGAGCCCAGCCAGGGCTGCCCCAGAATCTGAGTGGGGAAAATGCCACGCAGCCTCATGGCGGATCCTGCGTGGAGTCGAGAAATTTCTAAGGGTAGCTTTTTGTGAGGGTTCTGAGTTAGTCATAAAATGGGCAATCTGGTGCCAGGGGTACCAACTCCAAAGGAAAAAAAAATTTAGACACTGAAGCAAAACATAGGTTAAACTAACAAATTTCCTCACACTTTCCCCACCATCAGAGGTGGGCACAGGAAATGAAGCTGTTTTGGATTGAAAGTCTGACTTCCAGAGACCCTCCTCCCCCAGAGTCTACTTCTCTGCTCCACCTCCTCAGGGCTCCCACAGTTTTCGGTATAAACCTGGATCTCTTCACTCATCACATTATACAGAATTTTATTAGTCATCTGCCTCCCATCTCCTCCAAATGGCAGAGTCCTTTAATAATACAATGTCCAGTCCAGGCGTTACATACCCTGGCGTGGTTAACAACGTGTGCTGACTAATGCTAGCTGAGTCAGTCTGACCTGTCTTAGATGACCTCTCTGAGTCACACAAGCTCTGTGAGTTATTTTCCAGCTCTCTGTGCTGTGTCAGGTAGGTGAGGACTGCCTTGTTTTTGTTTTGGATTAGGGCCCTGCTACAGAAAGATGAGTCTTTGCACTGCAATCTGTGTTCCAACTAGTTTTTTGCCCTCTCACTGTCATGTTCCTATTTGTCTCCCATCTCTTCAGCACTGCTGGTTACTTACATGTCTAACATACAAATAAAGATGCACCCGTTCCTATATCAGAGGCCTGTCCCTGGCACCTGTGGGGGCCTATTAGAAGCAGATTTGTGTATCTTGATTAAGAGTGAGCCCTTAGAAATTATTAATCTAGGTTGGCGATGTTCATAAGTGGGTTTCTTTTTTTCCTCCTCCTTTACTTCTTTGTGTTGCTGATGTTTGTACAACTGTTGTTTAGGTCTCGTTTTTGTGGACATCTGTATGCAGCCAATCTCAGAGAAAAGAAAGACCTAACGTACAAATATCAACACCAACACCACTTCCTCACCCCCTAGGGAACTGCCGTACTTCTATAGGTGCTGAATGTGAAGGCTGTGATTTATGTCATTTGTATTAATCTACCAGTAACTGTGAATGTGTTGGGAACCTTCAACAAGTTCCATGTTTCCTTAATAATCAGCTTCTTTACCACTGAAAAAACCCAAGAGAAACTAAACCACTATCTTTCTCACAGCATTAATCCTAATAGGGGGGAGACCTTCGCTGGAGTTGTTTTGGGAGTGGGCAGGCTATTTTTATCTGCCCTTCCAGATCCACTGTATAGCCTTCTTCATTTCGCTTTGTTCCCCAGGAAGCTCACCCGTGCAGAGTACATCAGCTGGGCTCTGGTCCTCTGGCTTTCCAAGTATATTCAGTTAATGGGGAACACTAATAATTCAAAGGAAGAAGGTGTTTTAAAGTCCTTTCTTCCTCCACCAAGCGTCACAGCTCCTGTCAATCAACCTTCTTCACACCTCTATCTGCCTCTCCTCCCACCCCACCCACCTTGCTCAGTCTCACTCTGGTTCTCTTTTTCCTCCCTTTCCTCCTTTACCCTTCAGAGTTGGTGGGACAGTATCCACTTTCATTAGCACTGGAGTATTGCACTATCCTCTATGGTTTCCCTACGACCTATAATTAGCTTCTCTATTAAACTGTCCTCAAATTACCTAAACTAAATGTGCCGTCTGTTTCTTACCAGAACTATGACTGATATGGGAGGAAGATCAGAAATTTGGTTTTGGACATGCTAAGTCTGATATATCAAAGGGGAGGTGGCAGTCGGGTGTTTGAGTCTGGCATTCAGGAGAGTGACATAGCCTAGAGATAAGAATTTGGAAGTCATTAGTGGGAAGAAGATATTTAGAACTGGGAGACCTGATGAGATCACAGGGGAGTGAGAGAAGAGGACTGAGACCTGAGTCTTGGGCCCTCTAATCTTAAGAGGTTGGATAGGGAAAGTGGGGACTAACAAAGGAAATTCAGGAGAAGCAGCAAGGGAGGTCAGAGGACAACCAAGGAAGCGTTCTGAAAGCCAGCTGAGAAACAGGCAGATAGATATCAGGGAGGGGGAATGATCCACTGTGTCAGATATCACTGAAAGCCAAGTACAAACAGGACTAAGAATTGACCGCTGGATTTAGCTATGTGGAGGTCACCATTGACCTTGGCAAGAACATTTTGGGTAGAGTGGTAGTAACAGTCTGTCTAGAAGTGTGTTTTAAAGAGAATAAGAACTGGAGAGAGAGCAAGTATAGACACATTTTAAATTTTGCTACAAAGGGAACAGCATGTGGTCAATAACTAGGGAGGAAAGAGAAGTTTTGCTTTTGTGTTCACTTATTTTGTTTTATTAAAATGAGAGAATAACAGCAAGGTTGTATGCTGATAAACATGATTCAGGAAATGGGAGAACTGCTGCAGAATACCCTAGAGTAGGAAAGGGTGGGGTCTGAGAGACAAAGAGAGGGATTGTCTGAAATACAAGCGTATTGTGACAGGAGCACACTATTCACCTGTAGCAACAAGCCACCAGGCAGACTGCAGATTCAGAATTTCTCTTCTCATCGTATTTTCTCAGTAAAGTAGGAAGCGAAGTCATCACCTGAGAGGGAAGCTAAGAAGGAGGGGTTAAGAAGTCTGAAGAGAAGTTGTAAATAGTTGCTTGCCTACGAGTGTGTAGAAGTTAGTGGCCAAAGGCAATGTACTACGAATGCTGCACGTGCAGAAATCCCGAGAGAGTCACTATCATGAATTTAAAATGTGCTCGTGCTCAGCCGAATGGATGTCGATACAAGAGTAAGCAGAGAGTTGGATTCAACAAAGAGCTAGGGTTTTATTAAACAAGCCGGTATGGCCACGTGTATAACCTGGGGATCATAATACCAGGAGAGTTGCCAAGTGCATTAAATGCGGTAACGTTAATGCTTATCACAGTGCCCGGTGTTCACAATAAGCCTCTGCGAGAGTGATTACTGTTGTAACATCTATTGGGGCTGGACATAGTTGCTGTAATCGTACCACAGGCTTCCACTGGCTAATTGCGGTTTGGTTCAACTTTTTAGCACCTGTCTCCTAGAGACTGTCTGTGTTGCCCATGCGACATTGCACTGTGACGAGGCATAAGTCTGCGAGAAAAGCGGGGGAGCATGTGTGTGGCTGTGCAACGCCTCACCGCCCATCGTGGAGCAGTAGTTGGAAAGCCCAGCTCCTTCGGTTTGTTAGACTTCTGACATCGGATCTTTTTGCTAAATTCTTGGCAATGGCCTTTAGGCAAGCAGGAATGGAGTTGCTTAGATTCGTCCAGCTTTGAAGTTTCTCCTCTGTTTCTGACACCAGTACTCTAAAAATAGGAATTCCAAACGAGCACAGATAGCGTGGATGTTGATCGTACTGGATGAAGCGGTCTATATCGCATTACTTCGGCTATATTTACTATTATTACATCTACTTCAAAGACTCCGCTTTGAAGAAATATAAATTATCCACTGAGTAATACCATTTGGTGTAATATTACGCTGAATACAGTCCTGAAGAGAATTGACATGATCTCTTTGCTGAGATTTCCTATTTTTCTCAGTTGGTTCAGGAGAATTTGTGCTTGATTGCTGCAGCATTTTTATGATGGCTGCTTTAAAGCCTTTTGACATAATTCAGCATCTGATCATGTCAGTGCTGGTGTCATTCAGTCCTCTCTTCTCACTCAAGTTGTGATGCTCTTGGTTTGTGGTATGACAGGTGATTTTTTAAAATTACATCCTGGACACTTGGCGTATTATGTTAGAAGACTCCGATCCTATTTAAATCCTTTATTTTAGCAGGTTTAGGTTTGACACGTGGATCTCGGCCTACTTCTATGTGTTGTGATTCCAATGGCAGTTTAATTTTCAGAGCCTTGTTTTGGTCTTCTTGGTTTATTGGTGCTGAGGGGTTCTCGCTTGTCCCTGCTGGTGCTGCCTTAGGGGGTGAAGAGGTGTCCCCAGGCCAGTCCGCTGGGACTCCTGTAGGCTGTAGGGATATACAGGCATTTCCCCTATTGGTATTCTCAGGTTGCCCTGGTGTCTCTGCCCTAGTGTCTCTGGACAGGGAAGAAGAACATCACCCCATAGGGACAAAGCTTTCCTGAATCACACCATTTGCTGTAGCTAAGTCCTCTTGCCAGTTTCATCCTTCCTACTCCTATCCTGGTGTCTTTAGACAGTAAATCCAGTTTATTTATTTGTTTATTTGTTTGTTTGTTTGTTATTTACTAGAGGCCCAATGCACAAAATTCATGCAAGGGGCTCAGCCCTCACAACCCTGGCTTCGTCTGGAAGGTTGTCCGGAAGGATGTCTGATCTAATTAGCATATTATGCTTTTATTATTATAGATTACTAGGGGCCCGATGCACAAAAATTTGTGCACTCGGGGTGGAGGGAGTCCCTCAGCCCGACCTGTGCCCTCTCATAGTCTGGGACCCCTCAGTGGATGTCCTATGATGGCCCCAGTCTGCCAGGCGCCTTTTTTTTTTTTTTGTGTGTGTGTGTGTGTGTGTATGTGTGTCACCACTGGGGACCTGCCTCAGCTGCATCAGAGGCTCGGAGCAGTCCTCCTGTGTCTATCTACCTGCCGGGGGCCTGCCCCCAGGCACACCGTGGAGGCTTGGAGAAGGCACCCCCTCTATGTTGATCTCTCAGACTCTTGCCCTCCCCTGCATGTTGTTCTCTTTTTTGAGCTGTGACCAGGGCTGGGTGCGACCTGCCTCCCAAGCTTGCCTACTGCCCATCTTCCTCCAGCCACCAGAAAGCAGGGTAAACCCCGCCTCGTGGTCAGGCCAGCCTTTTCCTGCTCCCTGATCCCCGGAAGGGACCTGGGAAGCCGCCAAGCAGGCCGCCGACTCTTTCCCACTCACCCGTCCCCTGCTGCCTTCGTTTCCCACTTCCCGGTGCCGCCAAGGGGTCTGGGAGCTGCCAAGCAGGACCCCGGCCCCTGCAGCCTTGCTTTCCCACTCCATGATGCCCCTCAAAGGGCCTGGGCAGCCACCAAGCAGACCGAGACCACCCCCTGCCGCCTCTTACCCGCTTCCCGGTGCTCCTCCAACCCTGCCGCCTCTTATCCGCTTCCCGGTGCCCTCCAACCTTGCCGCCTCTTTCCCACTCACGGGTCCTGGGTCCTGCGCTGTCCCACCCTGCAGCCGCTCTGTGCACTCAGGAGGTCCCTCAGCCCAGCCTGTGCCCTCTCGCAGTCTGGGACCCCTCGGGGATGTCCACCTGCTAGCCTGCCTGACCAGCCTGGGTGAGGGGCTTTCAGGCTGCCCACAGCTCCCATTGACCCAACGTCCCAGCAAGGCCGGCTGGACGCAGGTTTCTATTCCTTTAAGCTGAGGTAACGAAACCTCCTCTGCTTCACCTCGCAGCGCAGCATCTATAATGAGACTTTGTTACTCTTAGTAAGGCAGGCCAGGCTGCTGTTCCCTTCAGCTCCCGAGGATTCTATGATTGTTACATTATTGAAACACTAGTGGCCTGGTGCATGAATTCATGCACATTGAAAGGAAATTAATTAGAAGAAATATTTTAATATTGCTATTCGCCCTTTCTCTATAATAGAAATGTCAACCAAATTCATGATTTACAATGACTTATTGAAACACCCATATGTGATTGGCACCAGTAAAAGCTTTATATGTATTGCTCATGCATGAGTCAACTTAGC
>PVJC01047114.1:0-13040 GCA_004026665.1 Murina feae
ACTGATTATTGAAGAGTATCTACTTGGGAACTTCTAAAATTTGGTGCCATTAATGATTTTCATTTTACTGGTATCTGTTAGCAAACATCCATCTTTCCATCTTACTCATTAACACATTGAGAATGACTTCATTCTCAAGAAGAAAGGTTTCAGAAGAAGCCAACTGTCCCTTCAGCTAGCACCTCTATCACATGTATGACTTTATGAGCTGACAGAGATATAGTGTATGAATGGGTGGGCTGGCCTAATCAAAGGAGGGTTAAGGGGAGAACAAAGGATTCAAAAGCAAGAAAACACAATGTGAGATTCAGACATCTAAATCATGTGGAACTGATTTCCTAAGAGGAAGAGGGCTATACTCTACTATACCCAGATCATAATGTGACCTGATGGATAAGGTCTAATAAATAAAAGATAATTGTTTTTGCTAACTTTGAACAGATACATGGGTTGGCTGACTCATTAGCCCTTTACCTGATACCAACGCATAGGTTTTTTTCTCAAACTCCAGTGACAGTCCTTGGGGATTAGACCCTAAAAGCATTGCACTAGGCCTTAAAACAGCATGTCTCTGTTTTGTCTGAGCAGCCATAAATTATCACAAAGATACAGATTTATTAAGAATAGCAATTTAAACCTTGTATCTACTAATGCCATTTAAAAGGCTTGGGAAATAACAGCCCAAGCATTTGTACCGCTGCCACCAAAGTTCTCCTAATTTGCTGAGTAAACAGGATCTTTGAAATTTTGCTTGTGATCATGTCTCTGCTACTATACTCTATGGCATAGAATACAGACCTTTTTTTTTTTTCCTGCCTGCTCTCTTAAGCAGATAAATGCACAATCTCCAAAGTTATTAGCATATCAGTGTCTAATTGACTGTAATAAAAAATGAAAAATCCTAATAACATTCCTGTATGTCATTCTCATGGACTTCAATTATTCAGAAGTTTCATAATGCTGCTGCTGCTTAGTAGAGTGTAGCCCATTAAATATGCAGCTGGGCTAAAATATAAAACTTTCTCAAATGCTCATAGGATGAAACCATGGTGGTGTTTTAAAATTTAATGTTGCTTAACCTGCATCACAATGAATTCCTCAGCCCAGATATAAAGTTTATGGTGTGAAAGTAAAAATTAATCCATAGTGTTTTGTAAAACTGGTCATACCAAAATTTTTATTTTTATTTCTTTGTTCAACTTTTGATTTCTGTTCTAAACACACAGTTTTTATCTAACAAAGTTTTAAAATTTGGAAAAAAAGAATATCCATCTAAAATATTATTTTGGAGATTATTCACCTAATTTACAAGTACATATGTAAGAAAAATAGGGGAAATTAGTGAAGTTTTATATTTCAAACTCTACCTAATTGTCTATGTAATCTATCTACCTATCTATCATCTATCTATCTATCATCTATCATCATCAGCAGCAGCAAAAACAAAAACACAAGAGTAACTAGATAGTTAAAAATGAAGAAAAAAGCTAACGTACTTCAAAGGTATTTTTCAACAAGTTTTATGAAAAACATTAGTTATTATATTTTAGGTAACATTCAACAAATATATTATCTAACAGATAAGTTAAGTAACATGTTTTTATCATTTTAAAATATTGCAAATATTTTGTTGCATATCATTCCTATTTTATTTTTCAAAGTATAGGCTACTTCATTTGATCATAAACATGGATGTATTCATGAGAAAAATACGTAAATTTGTACCTTATATCAATAAATATCTCCAATCTAAAAAATTGTAGAAAGCATGTTATGTATACCCACAGGAGTTTAACTAAACTATAGATAATTTATAAATTCAGTATCATTCTTAAAGAGCAGTGTTTCCAAAATGAACTCAAGCCAAGAACATTATTTATCATATTCAAACTTCATTCCTCAGTTACAAAACACTATTATCATTTTAGAATTTAGAACATATTTCATACACTTAGTTTCTGTCCTTCCCCTTTTTATAGATATGGACGTTTTGAAAAACATTCTGCGGACAGTTATTAAGATGATGGATTGCTTTCAATACCAAGTCACATAAAGGTTAGATTTCCCGTTCCCTTCTCCTCCTCCTCACGCTTCTCCTCCTTCTTCTTCTTCTTTGTGCTTCTCAGATAAGGGGGTGAGGCTCCAAAGATAAGGGGATGAGACTGGAAGGGAAAGGCAAGCCAGCTCAGGATCTGAGAGAGAATTTTTTCTTTGGAATGTAGTGCATTTTATATTCAACTGAGAGGCTAGGAAAACAGCTGTTGCTGTTTGAGCTGAGAGTATCAAGTCATGAGATAGCTTTACTTGGATTTTCAGAATATCATCAGTCCTCACATTCTACCATCTTAGAAAGCAATGTCTGAAAACAAGTAAAACCACATTAGTCTCCTCGCTTGGGTAGGACAGTATTATCTGTAACTTAAACTAACCTGACCAATGTATTCTTTTGAAAATATAATACTGATCAATATTCTTTTATGCATTTCAATTCAGTTTATTATATTAATGCAGTTTTACTCATATGATATCAAGGAAAAAAATAAAAGTTGTGCCAGTGCCCCAATGGCATCACACACACACACACACACACATACACACACACACACACACACACACACACCCTCTCTCTCTTCTCCCTATTTTCCCTCCCTCCCTCTCTCTTTTCTACCATCCAGTCATTCAGTATGTGAGATTTTATCCCATACCTTCTGGATGAAATGGAGCAAATAAAATACAATTAAGTAATAATTAATCCATAGCTAAACTATTTTTTTTCCTCATGAAATATGTGGAAGAAATCTACTTGAATCTACCTTCAAAGATGTACTCATGTAGTCATATAAAAAACGTATTCCTCATTCTATGAGTTAGGACATTTTAAAATCATGAGTAATTCATAGAATCTGTGGACAAAAATACATATTCTGCCAACACACACATACACACACACACACTTTTATATGCTAAAAAGTAAGACCAATATATTTTAATAATTGTATATTAATATAATCATTTAGTATTGGAAAGTATATTAAAATTAAAATGTAAAAATAAAAAATTAGGTTAAAAATATTAGTAGATTGGTAGGGGAGGGCAAATTTATAGGTCTTTTCATTTAAGGGCAAATATTTTAAAGGCAAAATTGAAAGCTGTCTTTTAAAAAATTAATAACAATTGGCAACTTATTTGTCAGCTGCAATACTATCCCATATTCTAATTATTTTCTCTTCCTTCCCTCAAATTAATTAATCCCTCAGACCTTCAACAATTACACCGTTTAACTGACATATTTTTAAAATACCAAAAACTGACATATTTTTAAAAAGCAAAATATTTGAAGAAAACATGTGAGTTCTTTCATTCCAATTTCTATAGACTGTTTTGAAATAAACTATTTAAAATGTTAGATGAGTTTTAAATCTACAGAAAATTGTAGAGTAGATTTCACATAGAGCCCACACTGCATTTCTTCTAGTATTCTACTTTATAGTAATAATAGTGGCCCAGTGCACAAAAATTTGTGCACTCGGGGGTCCCCAAGTCTGGCCTGTGCTCTCTCACAGTCTGGGACCCCGCAGGGGATGTCCACCTGCTGGCATGCCTGGCCAGCCTGGGTGAGGAGTTGATGGCTGTTTGCAGGCTAGCCAAACTCTCCAGTGTGGACCCTCACCCCTTTGGGGTGTGGCCAGCCTAGGCGATGGGCTGAGGGTTGTTTTCAGGCTGCCCACAGTCCCTTCAGGGTTTGGGTCCCTACTGGGATACCTGGCCAGCCTGGGTGAGGGGATAAGGGCCATTTTTAGACTTTCAGGCTGCCCACAGCTCATATTGACCCAAGGTCCCAGCAAAGCTGGCTGGAATCAGGTTTCTGGGGTTTATTTATCTTCTATAATTGAAACACTGTTGCTTTGAGCCGAGGCCTAGGCAGGTAAAGAAGCCTCTTGTTTGTTTCAGCTCTGTGGCTTCTATAATTGAAAGATTGTTACTGTGAGCAGAGGCTCAGCCAGCCTAGGCAGGCAGTTGCAATGGAAGCCTGCTGTTTACTCTAGCTCTGTGGCTGCTGGCTGCCATCTTGGCTTGGTTAATTTGCATACAGCTGTTCTGATTGGCTGGTTGGCATGGCTTGGCTGGTGGGTGTGGCTTAGGCATCCTGGAGAGATGGTTAATTTCATATTACTCTTTTATTAGAGTAGAATAGAGGCCCGGTGCACAAAAATTTGTGCACTCGATGGGGAGGGGGATTCCTCAGCCCAGCCTGTGCCCTCTCACAGTATGGGAACCCTTGGAGGTTGTCCACCTGCTGGCTTAAGCCTGCTTCCCGGGCAATCAGGCCTAAACTCCCAGCGAGGCTGGCTGGAAGCAGGTATCTGGGGTTTATTTATCTTCTATAATTAAAACTTTGTTTCCTTGAGCAGAGGCCACAAGCTGCCTAGGCAAGCAGCTTCCTCCATCACCAGGGCAATGAGGCCCCCTGCTTGCTCTAGCTCTGTGGCTGCTGGCCACCATCTTGGTTGGGTTAATTTGCATATAGTCACTCTGATTGGCTGGTGGGCGTGGCTTGGGATGTAGCAGAGTGACATAATTAGCATATTACTTTTTTATTAGTTAGACTAGGGGCCCGGTGCACAAAAATTTGTGCACTGGGGGGGGTCAGCCTGGCCTGTGCCCCCTCCCGGTCTGGGACCCCTCTGGGGATGTCCACCTGCTGGTGTGCCTGGCCAGCCTGGGTGAGTGGCCAATGTCTGTTTGCAAGCTGGCCAAGCTCCCCAGTGGAGACCCTCCCCCCAGGGGGTGTAGCAAGCCGGGGTGAGGGGCTGAGGGCAGTTTTCAGGCTGACCACAGCTCCCACTAACCCTGTAGGCCACCCGCCTCCTCCCCGTGCCCTGGAAGGCTCCCGCCCGGGAAGCCAAGGCTGTGGCAGTGCCGGCCGAACCCCTGCGGGCCTCCCAGGTGGGACGCGCGGGGGTCCGGCCGCCTCGTCCCCGCGCCCCAGAAGGCTCCAGCCCGGGGTAGCCGAGGCTGCGGCGGGGTTTGGTCCCCACCTCCCCCACCCCAGGCTCCTGCCTGGGAAGGTATCTGCAGGCCCAAGGCGCTGGATGCCTTCCTAGGCAGGAGGCTCCCAAGATGGCGGAGGCTGCAGCCCTGGAGAAGCTGCACACCGGGGCTGCGGCCTCCTCCATCTTGGCTGGGCTAATTTGCATGCAGCAGCTCTGATTGGCTGGTGGGCGTGGCTAACCCCATCCCAGAGAAACGGTTAATTTTAATATTTCGCTTTTATTAGTTAAGATAGTGCATTTGTTACAATTCATGGACTAATATTAATAAATAATTATTAAATAACATATCTTTGTCATATTTTCTTGTTTTTATTTAAGGTCTTTTTTTCTGTTTTAGGTTCTTATCCAGGAAATTACATTATATTTATTCATTATGTCTCCTTAGACTCCTCTTGGCTGTGACAGTTTCTCAGACTTTTCTTGTTTTGGATGGTCTGGATGATTTTGAGAACAACTGACCAGGTAGGCATTTTCTGGACTATTTCTTAATTTAAACATTTGTGAAAATTTGATCATGAATGGGTATTTGATTTTTCAAGTACTTTATCTGCATCAATGAATTTAATCATAAAATTTATTTTCTTTAATCTGTTGATATTGTAGAGTACATTTATTGAGTTTAAATGTGCTTTGTTGTGGTTGTTAATACTTGCCCAAGGATATTTTTCCATTAATTTTTAGAGAGAGTGGAAGAGAGAGAGAGAAAAAGAGAAATATCAAAGTGAGAGAGACACATTGATCAGTTGCCTCCTGCACCAGCCAAGACCAGGGCACAGCCAGTGAGAAACCTGTAACTTAGGTACTTGCCCTTACCAGAATCTAACCCAGGACTCTTTGATCTGCAAGCCAATGCTCTATCCACTGATCCAAACAGGCTAGGACTAGATTATAAGTGTTGAAACAGCCTTTTATGCTTAGAATAAATCCCATTCTCTCTTGGTAAATAATCCCTTTTATACATTGTTGGATTTGTTGAGGATTTTGCATGTATTTTCCTAGAGAGTAAGGTCTGTAATCTTTCCTGTAGTATTTGTGTCTGATTTTATAATCCAGATTATGCTGACATTATTTTCTTGAAGAGATTTTGGACAATGAACTTTATTCCTTCCTTAAATCCTTCATAGAATTAATTAGTGAAATTATTTGTATATGATGCTTTCTTTTTAGAAAGCTTTCAATTATTATTTTATGGATAAAGACATTTCTATCCTTGAGTGTGTTCAGAAACATATCATTGGTCTGTTACATCTAAATTTTCAAATTTGTATGCATAAAACTATGTGTAATATTCCCTTATTAACATTTTTATTTCTGATATTTGTAAGTTGTGTATTCTTTTTTATTATTTTTAAATACATTTTTATTGATTGCAGAGAAAAAGAGAGAGGGAGAGAAACATTAATAATTAGAATCATCAATCAGCTGCCTCCTGTACCTCCCCTACTTGGGATCAAGCTTGCAACCCAGGCATGTGCCCTGGCTGGGAATCGAACCTTGACCTCCTGGTCCATAGATTGTTACTCAACCACTGTCTGTGGCTTTACAGTGATTAAGTTGGATGATGCTACACTAACTGTGCCAGCTGCTTCCATTAACTGTTTTTTCTTTGGAAGAACAGACATTGATCCACTAATACATAGGGATATTGGAGATGGGATTAGAAATAAATATTTTTATATATTTGATTAAAAAATCTGTGTCGTGAGTAACATTAGTTCTTTTGGTGTACTCTAGCCTGACTTTCCTTGAATATTTTTGTCTGTAGATGTTTTGATAGTTCAAAATGGGCAACTTTTCTTGCTCTGCTTTCCTCAGGAAAAGATTTTTAAACTCATTTCCTTAGCAGCTAATCAATCATATCAGCTATGAATAATCAAAGTCTTTGAAAATATATGTATATATACACACACATAATTGTTCATATTTAATGAAGTGATAATAGATGGGTGAGTTGTCTGCAAAGCCTGTAGATTGCAATTCTGTGACTTCTGTGCATTTTCAGTGTTCACAATATAAACATAATTATAATGTACTATGTGTACATTATGCTTGAGTGTAATACTCCCAACAAATCTCTCTGCAAAATCAAACCCAATGTACTCATGGTTACAATAAAGTATTCTTTAAGAATGACTAGTGCCTCCAAGGAATAAAATGTTTAGGCAAGTGTGTGATTAAAATGGAGGCCCAGGAAAGGTTACATTCTTTGTGCATTCATTCTCCACAGGGTGTATAACCCCCTAAGAGTAAAACAAATACTTTCTAGAGGTAAAAGACTTCCATTTTGAAAGAAATGCTTATAATAACAAAGTGTGTTTGTTTTTAGCATCATATTTTCTTGACATAGCTGAGTCATATTTCCTCATCACATTTCAATAACAAGTTTCTTTTGGCTAAAATTACATTTTGTCACTGCAAGATATAATTGAATATAGATATAAAATATAGAAATATACTCAAACTAAAATACATGAAAATAAAGGATTGAAATATAATTGTGTTTTAATTTAATAGTTAATTTAGCAAATTAAGTGGATCTTAAATACTAATAATATTTTAATTTCTAGTATATCTTTTTGTTGATTAGCAGTCTAGATAAAACTCTGATTATCAAATGCATTGTCTCTTTACTATTCTTGTTGTCATTTCTGAAACAAATGGTCCATCTCTAACTTAGAGTATTAACATAATTTATTAATCATATGCACATACTTTTCTCTCTCACCAAAACCTGTCATCTCTATTACATACACTGCCAGCATTATTATTTTCTTTATGTGGCTAAAGAGGAGCACCATAATTGGGAGCATGCATTTCTATTTATTTATTTAATTTAAGGGATTATAAATTTATTCATTAATTTTTAATTTATTTATTGATTAAAGTATTACTAATGTGTCCTTATCCCCCCATTGCCCCACATACCCCCACTCATGTCTTCACCCCCCTGGTGTCTGTGTCCATTGGTTAGGCTTATATACATGCATACATGTCTTTTGGTTGATCTCTTCCTGTTACCCCCACCCTCTCTCCTGCCTTCCTTCTGAGGTTTGATGGTCTGATTGATGCCTCTCCCTCTCTGGATCTGTTTTTGTTCATCAGTTTATGTTGTTCATTATATTTGATAAATGAGTGAGGTCATGTGATATTTATCTTTCTCTGACTGGCTTATTTCACTTAGCATAATGCTCTCCAGCTCCATCCATGCAGTTGCAAATGGTAAGAATGACTTCTTTTTTACCACAGTATAGTATTCCACTGTGTAGATGTACCATAAGTTTTTAATCCACTCATCTGCTGATGGGTACTTAGGCTGTTTCCAAATCTTAGCTAAGGTGAATTGTGCCACTATGAACATAGGGGTGAATATATCCTTTCTGACAGGTGTTTCTGGTTTCTTGGGATATATTCCTAGAAGTGGGATCACTGGGTCAAATGGGAGTTCCATTTCTGTTTTTTTGAGGAAACTCCACACTGTTCTCCACAGTGGCTCCACCAGTCTGCATTCCCACTAGCAGTGCATAAGAGTTCCTTTTTCTCCCCATCCTTGCCAGAAATGGTCATTATTTGATTTGTTAATGATAGCCATTCTGACAGGTGTGAGATGGTACCTCATTGTCATTTTGATTTGCATCTCTCAGATGATTAGTGACTTTGAGCATGTTTTCATATGTCTCTTGGTCTTTTTTTCTGTCTTCTTTCGAAAAGTGTCTATTTATGTCCATTGTCCATTTTTTGATTGGGTTGCTTATCTTCCTCTTGTGAGTTGTATGAGTTCCCTATAAATGTTGGAGATTAAACCCTTATTGGTGATAACATTGGCAAATATGTTTTCCCATGTAGTGGGCATTCTTGTTGTTTTGTCAATGGAAAAGAATAGAGAACCCACTATGCTCAATTAATATTTGACAAAGGAGGCATGAACATATAATGGAGTCAAGACCATCTCTTCAATAAATGGTGTTGGGAAAATTGGACAGATACATGCAAAAAAATGAAACTAGACAACCAACTTACATCATACACAAAAATAAACTCAAAATGGATAAAGGACTTAAACATAAGACGGGAAACCATATAAATACTAGAGGAATTCACAGGCATCAAAATCTCAGACAGATGCCAATACAGCTCCTAGGGCAATGGAAACTAAAGAGAAAATAAACAAATGGGACCACATCAAAATAAAATGCCTTTTCACAGCAAAAGAAACCACCAACAAAACAACAAGAAGGCATTTATATTTAGTTATGGTTCTTAGAAATGGTTCATTGAATTTATTCACATATCTATTAATTTCAATGCTACATTTTAAATTGTTTTATATACTGGAATTACTTTCCTTTTAGCTGAAGTACACTTGTTTATGTTCATTCAACAAGATAGCCTGTGTTTTAAGGTTTCAGATATTCTGTATCTTTAACTATCATTGTTTTGCCTCTATTCATGAATGGTAGACAAGCTGGGTATGAAATTCTGGACTAATTAGCATTGTTCTTCCACATTTAAAATTATCACTTAATAATTTGGTCTTTCCTTGAAAAATTTCATAAAGTTATTCATTTGTAGGTATTCTGCAATTTTAGTATTATAAGTGTCATTGTAAATTTTGTGGGCAAGAGTTGATTTACAGTTATCCTGTCCACTCGTTAAAGTTTGTTTCAAATGTGCAGATTTGTATTTTTTTATAAGTTTGGAAAATTCTAAGCACTATTCTTTTCAAATACTGCTGATGCTGTTTCTCCAACTTAATCTTGTTTCTGGAATTTCTGTTAGATAACTATTGAATTCTTCCATCTATTTCCAAGTTCCTTGACAGACTTTTGTACACACATATTTGATGATGTGTAGAATTCTCCTAAGTGTTGCTCAATGTTACCTATTAATTTGTTTAGCTTCCCAATTAACCATAATATAACAGATAGTTTATCCAATTTTAAAACTTTTTGAAGCTGTAGAAATCTTAGAACTTTGTTATAGTTGAAAATCACTAGTTTGATTTTGGATAAGGAAATAATTGTATCATAAATAGTGTCTAAAAATACCTAGACAATTTTGTGAAAGCTTATTATGTAAAATGAGGAGCTGCAATCTGACTGGTTAATGTAGTTATGAGGTGGGGAAAGGGTGTGGAAGGAATCTGGACCTAAGTATTTTATAAAATTCTCTGGTGATTTTAATCTCTTCCATTATTTGTTTTTAAAGATTATTTTTCAACTTTATTGAGGTATAACTGAAAAATAGAGTTGTGAGATTTTAATGTGTAAATCATGATGACTCGATATACATCTATATTGTGAAGAATTCCTCCAATTTAGTTAATTAACATATCTATCACTAAATATATAACTACACCTTATTTATCTATTTATTTATTGAACACAGATAATTTTCATGTTTTGTTTATTGTGAATAATGGTGCAATAAATAATTCTTCAATATTCTGGATATTTTTTCAATATCCTGTTTTTTATTTCCTTTGAATATACCCAGAGGTAGAATTGCTGGATTATATGGTAGATTTCTTTTAAAAATTTTTTGTGGAACCTTTATATTGCTTTCTATAGTGAATTAAGCAATTTATATTTCCTCCAACAATGTAGAAAGGTTCCATTTTCTTCATGTCCTTGCCAATGGTTTTTATCTCTTGTCTTTTTCATGACAGCCATTTTGAAAGCTGTGAGTTAATATCTCATTGTGGGTTTGATTTGTGTTTCCCTAATGATTAGTGATATAAGCATTTTTGTCTTGTACCTGCTTGCCACTTGGATGTCTTCTTTGGAAAAAATATCTATTTAGTTTCTTAGTCTATTTTTTCACACAGCTTTTTTTTGGTCATAGAGTTGTATCATTTCTTTAAATATTTTGAATATTAACCCTTATCTAATATGATTTCCAAATATTTTCTCCCATTCTATTGGTTCATATCCAGTAGACCATCCAGCTCTAATGTTTGTGATGCAAATTATTATTATATCCTATGTCAAATGTTGGGTATTTTTTCTGGTTAGGCCTATTTTTTGTTTTGTTTTGTTTTTTTTATTTTTGTTTTTTTGCTCAGTTGTTGTTTATCAAAGATATTGTGGGAGAATTGAATGTGGAGTCAGAATACTTCATAGAAGGTTAAGGTTTTTAACACTGTTCTTAGATAAGAACTACTTCTAAAGCTTAAAATAAATCATAATTCCTAGATCTCACCTCCAGAGATTCTGGTTTAATTAGTCTAGGATCATGTCTGGGCATTTTACATATGTAGTGCACTAAAGGTGACTTTAGTGTGCTGATGGGCATGGGGAATAGTTGAGCCATGGAAAGAACCACAGGTACAAATGCTAGTCCCTACTAATTGGCAGAATTTAGATCTTGGGCCCACACTTGTGCAAAACATGAGTTTCCTAATCTGTGAAATGAAGAAGATCAAAACCTATCTTATTGCTTCACCTGATTTGGTACTAAATGAATTAAATAACGTATTTAAAACACATTTTACCAATTAGTACATACAGGCAAATAAGTTATTGTTCTTACATAGTGCCTAGATTCCTTTATCACAAAATATTATCATTTCTCCCAATTATATAATTCTAAAGCAATCTACACTAATAAAAGAGAAACTCCACTATACCCGAAGCCATGCCCACTTGCCAATCAGAGCAATTATATGCAAATTAACCCAATCAAGATAGTGGCCTGCAGCTTAGGCCTGCTCCCTGCTGGCTAGTGGATATCTCCACAGGGCTTCCGGGCTGCCAGAAGGATGTCTGACTGCCAGCTTAGGCCTAATCCCCTGGGGAATGGGCCTAGCCAGTAGGTGGACATCCCCAGAGGGGTCCCATACTGCTTGAGAGCACAGGCTGGGCTGAGGGACTCCCCCAAGTGCACACATTTTTGTGTACCAGGCTACTAGTGAGATATAATACTCAAAACACTTCAAAGAAGATCAATACCATACTGAAATATGATGAATTTCAGCTCTGTTAGGAATTCCTCTCTATATCTTGGGCATAAAGATTCCAAAAGCCCCTGTTGTGGCTCTACTTTTATAACCTTTTTTTGTGCTTTTTACTACATACAAGAGTTATTTTGCAAGTGTGAAGCTTCCACATATAAAATACAGTATTTGGAAGTAATGGGCAGATAATCATATACTAGCTTAGTAGTTATTCTTAAACTTACTTGCTGTGATTATATGGGGCAAATTCTAAATGTGGCAGAAAATGTCAATGTTGTAGTGATTATCATATATACATACTCATCTTTGTCAATGATTGACAAGTAGGACACATTGGAGAAAACTGGAAAGGAACTCTTATCTTTCAAAGATGTTACTCTTGAGTGGGTGTTTCTTAAACAAAACATTGTTTTACTTTTAGCATTGCCTCTTTCTTCCCTAATTGATCTTTGAGATAATTGATAAACAGATTTTCAATATAGATTAAATCAGCATTATAATATTTCCTGTTTCTTGGTCCATTGGACAAACTCCTGAATTTTTGAGCAAAAAAAAAAAGTCTTTACAATCATAACATAAAGCAAAAATTTTAATAATATATCTATCCTATCTAATAAAATAGTAATATGTAAATTAGTCATCACTGTGACAAATATGGTGGCACCCAGTCTGGCTCAGCCCCACAACTGAAGGAGCCAGGCCTGTTAGCCAGGCAGGGTGTGGGGGAGGCAAGGGAGACTGATGGGCAGAGTCAGCAATCACAAAGGAACTGGGAAGGGGCGGAGCTGGCAATACAGAAGTTTGGGGGTCTTCTGCTCAGGCCTGGGCAGAGGTAGGGCCGGTGATCGTAAAGGTTTGGGGGTCTTCTGCCCAGGCCTGCATCCTAGGCTAGAGGTTACAGGCCTGGGCAGGGGTGGAGCTGGGATTGGAGAGGCAGGGGTGGAGCTGGTGATTGGAGTGAACTACAGAGGAAACACCTTTTCTTACCGCTCATTGACTAAGCTCCCTGTATGTCACTGGTAATATTCTTAGTA
>PVJC01047115.1:0-13026 GCA_004026665.1 Murina feae
TTCCCATCACGGGTCCTGGGTCCTGCGCTGTCCCGCCCTGCAGCCGCTCTGTGCACTCGGGAGGTCCCTCAGCCTGGCCTGTGCCCTCTCGCAGTCTGGGACCCTCGGGGGATGCCCACCTGCTGGCGTGCCTGACCAGCCTGGGTGAGGGGCTTTAAGGCTGCCCACAGCTCCCATTGACCCAACGTCCCAGCAAGGCTGCCTGGACGCAGGTTTCTGGAGTTTTTTCTCCTATAATTGATACTGTTCCTTGAAGGCCTGGGGTTATCTTCTATAATTGATACACTGTTCCTTTAAGGTGGCCTTCTAACTAAGGAAGCCTCCTCTGCTTCACCTCGCAGAGTCTATAATGAAACAATTGTTACTTTTACTGGTGAGGCCTGGGCTGCTCTTTCCTTCAGCTCCGGAGGATTCTATGATTGTTACATTGTTTCAAAACTGCTAGAGGCAGTTTAATGGGAGCTGAGCTGAGCGGGCGAAGCTTCACTTTCTCTTCTGCCGCAATGGAAAGGGCTGTTTACTCAGGTCCGTGAGTGGCGGCCGCCATGTTGGCTGGGCTAATTTGCATACAGCCACTCTGATTGGCTGGTGGGCGTGGCTTACCCTGTCTCGGAGAAACGGTTAATTTTAATATTTCGCTTTTATAGAGTAGATATGACCACTCCATGTTTATTTTGATATGTTTGCCTGATATATCTTTTCCATACTTTTATTTAATGTTATTGATGTGGTTGGATTAAAATTTATCATCCTTTTAACAGTTTTTATTAGTTTTATCTGATACTTGTTTCTTTGTTCCTTTTTCTGGCTTTGGATTTTTTATGATTTCATTTTTACTGTATTAATATCTAACTTTTCATACTCTTTTACATTTACCCAGAGGTTGCCTTCAAATGAGTAGTATGCATCTTTAATCAGATTCTATCTAATATAATAAAAGAGTAATATGCAAATTAACCATCACTCTGAGACACTTAATCCACGCCCACCAGTCAACCATGCCCACCAGCCAATCAGAGCAGCTGTATGCAAATTAACCCAGCCAAGATGGTGGCCAGCAGCCATGGAGCTAGAGCAAACAGGAGACTTCTGTTGCACCAGCGATGGAGTTGAAACTTCCTGCCTAGGCTGGGCGGGCCTCTCTCAAGGCAACAATGTTTCAATTATAGAAGCCATGGAGCTGAAGCAAACAGGAGGCTTCATTGCCTGCCTAGGCCTCTGCTCAAGGCAGCAAAGTTTCAATTATAGAAGATAAATAAACCCCAGAAACCTGATTCCAGCCAGCCTCACTGGGACTTTGGGTCAATGGGAGATGTGGGAAGCCTGAAAACGGCCCTCAGCCCCTTACCCAGGCTGGCCACACCCCTATGGGTGAGGGTTCCTACTGGGGGGCTTGGCCAGCCTGCAAACATCCATCAGCCCCTCACCCACGTTGGCCAGGCACACCAGCAGGTGGACATCCCCTGAGGGGTCCCAGACTGCGAGAGGGCACAGGCCGGGCTGAGGGACCCCCTCAAGTGTACAAATTTTTATGCACTGGGCCCCTAGTCTTTAAATAATAGTAAACCACTTCATATCCTAATATATAAGAACTTTGCTTCCCTCACAGCTGGAAGTCAGTTCTGCAGACAGCACTGGGTTGCTGAAGCGACCTAGCACTGACTGTTGAGGGGGCTGCGAATTAAGGCTGTAGAGAGGCCTGAAGAAAGAAGCAGGGTCTAATCCATAGCCTCTGTGGCAGCTATTGATCAGCACTTGCCTCTCAATTTCTCTCCAGCAGCTGCACATCCATTTCTCTCCAGACTTCCACTGGGGCTGCTGATCAGCCCTGTCTTTTGGATCAGGCCCCATTGATAGGCCCAGAGACGCTGACTGGCATAGAAACTGTCCAATAAGAACCAAATCCAGGTGAACTGTGAGGAGCCAATGGCTGCCTGGGAGGCAGAATTTTTGACACTGACTTGCATAGAAACTGACCAAAACCATAATTTGCCAGCAGAGGAGGGCAGATGGGGGTGAGATCAGGCCAGCAGGGGAGGGCAGTTAGGGATGATCAGGCAGGCAGAGGCAGTTAGGGGCGATCAAGCCGGCAGGGACGGGCAATTAGGGACAAGATCAGGCCAGCAGGGGAGGGCTATTGAGGGCAAGATCAGGCCACCAGGAGAGGGCAGTTGGGGGTGAGATCAATCTGGCAGGGAAGCAGTTGGGGGTGAGATAAGGCAGATAGAGGAGGGCAGTTGGGGGCAATTGGGCTGGCAGGAGAGCAGTTAGGTATTAATCAAGCTGGCAGGGGAGTGGTTAGGGGGTTATCAGGCTGGCAGGCAGGTGAGTGGTTAGGAGCCAACAGTCCTGGATTGTGAGAGGGGTCCCAGATTGGAGAGGGTGCAGGCTGGGCGAGGGACAACCCCCCGCCCCAATGTAAAAATTTCATGCACCGGGCCTCTAGTATAATATAAGGACAACAAAAGAGGATACTCTAAATTTCCTCCTCTCCTCCATTGTGCAATAACTGTAGTAACTTGCTCTTAAGTTATAATGCAAAATACACTGCTCTTATTTTACTTTGGTTAGTCATTTATAATTTAGAACAATTAAAAAGAAAAAAAAGAAAGTTTATATTTAGCTTCATTTGTGAAATTTCAAGTATGGTGTTTTTATTTAATCTTCACTTGAGGATATGTCTTTTTTTATTGATTCTAGATGGAGAAAAGGAGGAAGAGAGAGAGAGAGAGAGAGAGAGAGAGAGAGAGAGAGAGAGAGAGAGAGAGACATTCAATAGGTTGCCTCCCATGCGTGTCTGTCAAGGATAGAACTTGCAACCTAGGTATGTGATCTGATTGGGAATTAAACCTGCAACCTTTTGGTGTACAGGAAGATGCTCCAACCAACTGAGTCACCCAGTCAGAGCCTTTTTAAAAAGTCTTTATTTATTTAATGAATTTATAACTTATTGACTAGAGAGAGGGAAGGAGAGAGAGAGAGGAAGATTCTGTTTTGCTATTGATTTATAATTTTATTCCATTATTAGAGAAAGTATTTTGCCTAAATCAGTTCTTAACTGTGTGTGTGTGTGTGTGTGTGTGTATATATATATATATATATATATATATATATATATATATATACTGTGGTTTATCTGGGAAAGTATTTCCTATGCATTTGAAAGGAATATATATATATATATATATATTTACTAGGGGCCCAATGCATGAAATTCCTGCACTGGGGGGGGGTCCTCACCCTAGCCTGCCCCTCTCACATATTGGGAGCCCTCAGGGGATGTCCTACTGATGGCTTAGGCCTGTTCCCTGATTCCCTTGGGGAGTGGGCCTAAGCCACAGTCTGGACTCCCTTTGTGGAAGGCAACCAGGCTAATCAGGGCAAGCCACCAACCCCATCACCCTGCTGCTGCAGCCACTGCCAGTCACTGCAGCCACCAAGGTGTTTTCATTAACACGGACTCCAGTCCCTTCACCATGAAGAAATGACAACTGTCTTTAGGCATTTTCAAGATGTGTCTTTCATAGGATATGACATTTCTTTCTTTCTTTCTTTTTTATCCTCACCTGAGGATATGTTTCCATTGATTTTCAGAGAATGTGGAAGAGAAGGGAAAAACAGAGAGAAACATCAAAGTGAGAGGAACACTTTGATTGGTTGCCTCCTGCATGAGCCCTGACCTGGGCCCCGGCCAGGGAGAGCCTGCAATCTAGGTACATGCCCTTGGTCAGAATTGAACCCAGACCTTGCAGTCAACAGGCTGAGGCATTATGCACTGAGCCAAACCAGCTAGGGCAGGATATGACATTTCTTAGCCCTTCAGCAGTGGACCTTTGTTTTTTTTCTCCAGGAGTGTGATGGAAAAACCTTAGATCATCTTTAGGGATTCTTATTACCCAAGTTCCTAAGAATATTTCCAGTGGCATACAGGGAGCTTAGCCAATGAGCAGTAAGAAAAGGCGTTTCCTCTGTAGTTCACTCTGATCACTGGCTCCACCTCTGCCCCTTCAATTCCAGCTCCACCCCTGCCCAGGCCTGTAACCTCTGCCTGAGGCTCCAGGCCTAGACAGGGGACCCCCAAGTCCCTCTGATTACTGGCTTCACAGAGCCCAGGCTGGTGTGATCACCAGCTCTGATCCTACCCCTGCAATCGCCGGCTCTGCCCTTGCCCCATTGGCAGTCTCTGGCCAAGGCTGCAGGCCTGGGCAGGGTACCCCAAGACCTCTGCTTTGCCAGCTCTACCAGTGCCCAGACCCCTGTGATTACAGGCTCCGACCCTGCCCCTCTGATTGCTGGCTCTGAGGAACACTGGCCCTAAGATCGCTGACTCTGCCTCGCCCAGGCTTGAGGTCTCTGGCCCAGGCTTTATGCCTGGGTAGGGCACCCTCATACCCCTCCAATCACCAGCTCTGCCCCTGACCCCTCTCATCACCAGCTCTGCTTTTTCCCATGCCTGAGGCCTCTGTTGAAGGCGTCTGGCCTGGGCAGGGGACCCTCACCCCCCTCTGATCACCTGTTCCACCCCTCAGGTCCCCCACCTCCCCCGCCACCTGCCTGGCCACTTCAGTGGTGGGGCTGAGCCACACTGGGTGCCACTGTCTTGTGGCCATGGGGGCAGCCATCTTTGTCATGGAGTGATGCCTAATTTGCATATTATTCTTTTATTAGATAGGATATATATATATATATATATATATATATATATATATATATATTCTGCTGTTATGTAGTGGAGTGTTCTAAAATGGCCAATAACCAATAACTCATTTGCTAATTAGGATGATGCTCTAAACAAGTTAACTACATGGCCAGAGGTCTTTATTCTCTTTATGTGTTGATGTGGATCCCAATTTCTCTCTGGTATCATATTTCTTTAAGCCATGTTATGATGCAAATTAGCTGGTAGTAAATTCTCTAAGTTTTTCTTTCTCTGATGAAGTATTTATTTATGTTTTATTTTGAAATGTGTTTTCAGAATACAGGATATCTAGCTAGCACTCTTCCCCTCCCCCCCACCCCTTACAGCACTTTAACAATGTTATATGCTGGCCATTTGGTTTGTGTCTTTTTGAATTGCCTGATCAAGTCCTTTAGTCATATTTTTACAACCCATATTTTGTGCATATCTCTATGACTGGTATAGAATACAACTGACTTAGGGTCTTTCAGTGTACTGGAGGAGGGTGCATGCTCAACAAATGTGAGTGTAGGGTTATAGATGACTTTATTTTAATTCTTATCTTTATCCTTTCTATTTTTCTAAATGTTTTATAGCAAATATATATAGAGATATACACATATGTATATTGAAAACTTTAATCAGTAAAAAGGTTTGAAAACTAAGAGTTAAGACTTGTCACAACTTAAACATTGTTTGCAGATATGTACTGATATATTGATATATATAATTTTGATCTATGAATTGACCCAATCAGCAACATGGATTTAGAACTTTTAAAATGCAAAGAGGAAAGATCTATGCATTAATTATTCTTTCTATAGTGTTTATGTCATGTGAATAAATAAATAAATGGGTGAATAAATGGCTTAGAAACCCCCTTTTATGATTAATAAATAATCTCTATACTAACTACCCATAATTTTTATTTTTGATATACTGATAAATCATTAGCCTCAAAACTGTGTTTGATTAACTATAAAGGTTAAAACATATGGGTTCTATAAGTTTGAGGGTATTATCTAAAATGATAGTTGTCTTCTTGGAAATAAATAACAGTCCTAGTGAGTTTCCCAAATGTTATATTAAGCTGTGCTATATTTTAATCGACAAGAGTTTGATTTATAAGTTCTATCTGATAGCTTATCATTTTTATTACATCTCATAATTTCTCGATGAAAGGTGCATTTTTTTTCTTTTTTGGGATAGAATTTACTAGAATTTGTGTTGTTATGTAGAATTTGAAAACAATAAGTTTTGTCATTTTACAAAATATAAAACTCCTTTAGAACATTATTAAGGACAGGATTATATCTTTATGTAGAATATAATATGATTATGATACATTTTTAAGCAAATAGTCTAAACTAATAAAAGCGTAATATTGAAATTAACTGTCTCTTCAGGACGGGTAAGCCACACCCACCAGCCAATCAGAGCGACTATATGCAAATTAGCCTAGCCAAGATGGCGGAGGCCGCAGCCCAGGAGAAGCTGCACACAGGGTCCAGCTGTAGCACAGGATGGGAAGAGCAAGCAGGCCAGTGGCCGAAGCCGTGGGTGGGAGGAGCAGGGCGGGAAGAGGCTGCGGCCTGGAATCAATCTTTGCAGGGCACACACACAGGCCTGTGTGTGCCCTGGCCACCCGATTGCTTCCCAGGTGGAAGCCCAGGGGCAGGACCAGCTGGCTGACCCAGAGGCTCTGTCCTGGGAAGCCATCAGGTCACCAGGGGCACATGCAGGAAGGCCTTAAGCCTCCCTGTGTGTGCCATGGCCACCTGATCGCTTCCCAGGTAGATGGCCTCGAGGGTCAATGGGAGCTGTGGGTGGCCTGAAAACGGCCCTCAGCCCCTCTCCCAGGCTTGTCAGGCACCCCAGTAGGGATCTGAACCCTGAAGGGGCTGTGGCCAACCTGAAAACTACCCTCAGCCCCTCACCAGGCTTGCCACACCCCCATGGGGTGAGGGTTCCCACTGGGGAGCTTGGCCAGCCTGCAAACAGACATCGGCCCCTCACCCAGGTTGGCCAGGCACACCAGCAGGTGGACATCCCCAGAGGGGTCCCAGACTGCGAGAGGGCACAGGCCGGGCTGAGGGACCCTCCCCGCCCCCAGTGCACAAATTTTTGTGCACCGGGCCCCTAGTTGATCTATAATAGGCAATATGTTCTTCCCAAAGTCAAGTAAAAAATCATTCAGTTTTTATATTAAGATATGAAAAGTCATGAGAAAAGTGGTTGGATTTATTACTTATGAGTCATCTAAATGGAACCCATATACAAGGTACACCACTAACCAAAACAATTTCATCTGATTGAGTCACTGTTAGCACCGCTTGAAATATAACTCACTAAACCCAGTGATTGTAGACATTATCCTATGCAAATATAAGACTAACAGTAACTAATGCTCTTCAGAAGCACAGTAGCTTTGCAAATTATTTGGAATTGATTTGTTTTGAGAAAACAAAAATTAGTCTGTTAAATGAAGCTTACAAAAAGAGGATTTCAAAGAGGTAGGAGACCACCTCCCCGGGATAGCTTTCACACCACACATTTATATGAGTCAGGAGAAGTACTGTCCTTTAAAGATGCTTTTATTCCTTCCAGTTGCTTGAGCCTTGAGCCTCCCGATGTGATTCAGAGATCTGGCAAAGGAGAAACATATTTAGAACCTTACTCATTAGAATCCTGAGCTCATCTGTCAGCAGGATTGACAAGATCTTAGACAAAGCATTTGCCCGGCTGCACAACCTGTACTGATATTTTCCTGTGGCTGTAATGCTGCACACCTGACAGATGTGTGAGTCATTTAGCACAGCAGGAGGTACTCATAAACACCCAGACTGGCATTCAACATGGTGAGGATTATTTTTCTTTTGTCTGCCTGAAGTTACATGGCCTGTAATCAGCAAAGGATTTAGGCATAACCAGCGAAAACATAGGGTGCGGTATCATTTATATGCAACATTTCTCTTGCCGATAAAGCCTACAGAAGCCAATATACTTTTTTTGGCATAGGTGAAACACATTCACATGTTTTCCTTTTCATAATCAGATCTTCTTTGGAAAAGAAAAGCACAGGACATAGGTAATAACCTGGTTATTTTCTTGATGGCTCTTTAAAGATATAAATCCATGTTAATTTTTAAATTTGTGGATAGAGTAGAAAAACTGCAGTGTCACAATTTAGGAATTTCCAGTAACAATGTGTCTGAATCAGGAAAAGAAAGGCAGAAATAAATGTACGCTATCTGTAATTTAAAAAAATTGTATTATATGTTCTAAGAGATAGAGATCGATGCTATTAATTTAAATGTCATGCTTGCATATAATAAAGCTCAGCAATTTTAAATTTGGCTTTATTAGAGTTTCCTTTTTAGCTCAAATTTCTCATTTAGTAAATAGTAATTGAAAGAAATGTTCATTGATGAAGTTTATTTAGGTCCTTTGGGGGCAGTAACCGGCAGGGGGCCACGATACTTTCAAAATAGCATTTTATTGCATTTACAAATTATCACATAAAATCATCTTGCAGTCTACAACTATATAGGGACTTTAAAAATAGGAAAATTAACAATACCTTAAAGGAACTAACAAATAGCATAATTGAACCATGGTGACCCATTTCCACATATAACATTTACACTAGAAGATTTTCATTTTTTTGTAAGCATGAATTTGTTGGAAAAATTACACTTTGTTTTACTTAGGTCATTGCTTTTTTCTTTCTTCCTTTTTTTCAGTTTGCCTTAGGGTTCTATGACTTGCTGGATGCAACTTCATGTGTAGATACAAAAACCATTACATTTTAGAAAATCATGATAGTTTAACAATTGTATGTCAAGATAAGTCATAGAAGTTAATGAGAACATTCTTTAAGGCTATGCCCAAACACAAGGAATAGTTGGAATAAACACACACACACACACACACACACACACACACACAGTCTGGCCAGTATGGCTCAGTGGTTGAGCATCAACCTATGAATCAGGAGGTTGAGGTTTGATTCCTGGTCAGGGTACATGCTTGAGTTATGGGCTCAATCCCCAGTGTGGGGCGTGCAGGAGATAGCCGATCAGTGATTCTCTCTCCTCATTGATGTTTCTATCTCTCTCTCTCCCTCTCCCTTCCTCTCTGAAATCAATAAAAAAATTAAAAAACAAAACAACACACACACATACATACACAAATTTCAGAAAGGTTGAAATTTAGTCAATTTATCTTTCCAATGTTTTACTTATCCCTGTTGCTAGCCAGAGTGTGCTAACTGCTTTCCTAATATTCACTCTAATTCCTATATGTTCAGGTTGATGACCTGTCCTTACATATGGTTTTTGGCCTGTTGATGGTGATTGCTGATATTGATATTTTGGTATTTTCTTAGCTACCTTCAGGATTTGATATTCTGCCCTGCTAAGTACTTTGGAAAGGAGCTTCTTAAGTCCACTGTAATCTATAATAATAAAAGTGTAATATGCCAATTAGACCGAACAGCCAAATGACCTTCCGAACGTCCTTCTGGATGACCTTCTGACAAACCATGGCTGTGAAGACTGAGGCAGCCATCGAGGCTGAGAGGGCCAAGCCTCTTGCATGAATTTGGTGCATTGGGTCCTTCAGGGACAGGAACAGGCAGGGAGCCATACACACTAGAGACATGATGCATGAATTCGTGCACTGGTTGGGTTCCTTGGCTGGCCTGCAGGATTAGGCCGAAACCAGCTCTCCAACATCTCCTGAGGGGTCCCGGATTTTGAGAGGATGCAGGCCAGGTCAAGGGACCCCACTGGTGCACAATCAGGGCTGGGGAGGGATGTGAGAGGTTGGCCAGCCAGGGAGGGACTGCGGGAGGGCTCCAGGGCATGTCTGGCCCACCTTACTCAGTTCTGATCAGCCAGACCCCAGCAGCAAGGTAACCTACTGGTTGGAGCATCTATCCCCTGGTGGTTAGTGCACATCATAGCAAGCAGTTGAGCGGCCTTAGCATATCATTAGCATATTATGCTTTGATTGGTTGAACAGCCAACTGGACAACCAGACACTTAGCATATTAGGCTTTTATTATACAGGATATATATGTGGATCAGCTTTCATTTTAAAGAAATTCATAAAGATGGGGGAGGGAGAACAGAGCTTTAAAGTGATTTGAATGAGATCAACACAGTAGGCACTGAATATATGCTATTCCCTCAAGAGGAAAGGTTTTGCTTCAGATTTAAGCTCAATTTTCATTTATTTTATTTTATTTATTATTTTTTATTGAATTAATTGGGGTGCAGGTTTTAAGAATACAGTTTCAGAGATGTCCCAAGAGACCTTGAAGACAGAGGAAGTAAGTTGGATGAGAACAGTACAGCTTGACTGTCACTTATTGTTTTGCTTTTGTTTTTGTTGTTGGGTTTTTTTTCCACCTAGAGATTAAAAAACAAGGACCATTGAGCAAGAGGAGAAACTTTAGATTCCTGTTCCACCATTTTATGTTCAGGCATGAAGTGAGAAAGCTGAATTCTTTGTGAATTTTTTAAAAAATGCATCATCTGAGAAATGAAATAAATTTCTCTGAACTTTGATATCTAAACCTTAAAAGGTCTGAGTAGAGTCTTTACTCTTTTATTATTACTATTTTTTCTTCCCTATTTCTCCCTCTCACCTCCCAAGACATCCAAGTCATAATTGTAAACAAGCAATGTGTACACCAGGCACGGTGTTAATACCCCACATGGACAATCTCATTTTACCCAGGCGAGAGTAGACTGTAGCTGTTGGGAGTGGTGTAGTGTGTAGCTTAAGATCCTGGTTCACTGATGCAGCGCCGGGATGTGTTCGGCAGTGCAGTGCCTGATCACCTACCTGGTCAGCGCTCTATGTTGGCTGTGGTGATGCTGAGGATGGTCGCTACAGTAGAATAGCTCTTCCCACTGTTCAGTTTACCCAAGTCCTGCTCAGTCCTGGAGTTTTCTCCTCTAGAACACACCCACCCTTCTGGGTGCTGAGGACCTGCATCTGGGATACAGACTAATCTCCACATGACTTTCTCTTCCAGATGATGTCTCTCCCCTTTTGCATTTTCCAGGCAGGGGTTAGGCACGGTCACAGAAGCTTGGAAAGTTCTGGACCTTCAGAGGAGAGTGCATATGAACCAGAGGCAGCCTGCATGGAGCTTGGTCAGGTCTCCAGGAGACATCTCTTGAGAGGAGGCCCACACTCTTGAGTGAGGAGAGGAGCAGATAGTACAGCTCCTCTGTCTGGGTAAACATTAGCGCCCCCTGGTGTTCGCTTGGCTCCCAGGACTAGGCCCCTGGAAGTCCGCTACACCTGATCCTCAGGTTGAGTTTCCCCGGCTCCCACCTGTGACTTCCATTGACCTAGTGTACACTACATCGTCTGTAGACACAAGCGGCGGCCCTTCCCCACAGACCATGCATGTCTATAAAACAACAAATGTTTTCCCTAAGTCGCATGCATTACCAACTTTAAAATCATTTTTTTTTCTCGTGAGAATTTTCAGCTGCAAATATTCAAGAACACCCAAATTGTAATATGTTTATTTTTATAATATTCATTGCAAATTTATTTTTTAAATTAAATTCAAACTATCGTGGCGTGTGGGTCTGGTTTCCATTTTGGATGCGTGGCAGTTAACGGGTCGAAAGCCACACACCATCCACCAACTTCCTCTAACCTTCCCCCTTAGGGTCGGTGACTCACCTGCAATTCACTGAGGCGGTTTGGGTGGTTGATCTAGTTCTTCCAGTGCCTCCAAATTTACTGTTTTGACTGTGAAAGCTCTCCGTGGCCTCCTCTTCCCCTTCTTTCTCTACCTCTTCTTCCCCCCCCCCCGCATTCTTTATTCTAAAAAACCTGTTCTGTAGTTAAAAAAAATAAACCAAACTAAACATTGATTTTTATCTTGATCCCTTTCCCCCTCTTTCACTGTAGCAATCATTCTTCTCCCTAAACCAACGGTGAAACCTTTTACCTCCTGGGGAAAGATTCATATGTAAAAAAGTGGAAAAAAGAAAATAACACGGGGAAAATAATGTATCCAAGATAGTATTTTTACTTTATTATTTACCTTATTATTTTTTACTTTCAACATAACACTGTCAATTAAGCACAATTACCCCTATTTCATCAACAAAACTCTAGTACGCTGATGATGCAAATATCTTACAGTCACAGCCAGAACTAAGGCCAGGAACTCTGGCTCCGGATCCCCTAACAGACCACTTCTCCGTAGAAGACACACCAGTCAATGGCTCTCTCTGGCCTCAGAACCTCTTTCTTTGCCGGGCTCCCCCTGCTTCAGGCATCTCCAAAATGGGCTGTCATATTGCAAATGTGGGGAATTGTCTGGAATGATTCATTAAAATGGAAAATAATTTTACAGCTTGAATTTCTGGATTTACATCTGGGGATGCAGACTGATCTCCGGACGACTTCCTCTCCCAGGTGATGTCTCTCCCCATTTGGATCATCCAGGCGGGGGCGAGGCACGGTCACAGCCTCTCCTAAGGAAAGAGGCGAATGTCAATCTGCTGAGAGCTTCTGTGGAAATTCCTCTCCTCAGAGTCTGGCTTAGGAAGTATTTCTACCATTTCTCCCGCTTCTCAAAAAAAAAATTCTCTTTAAATTATCATTCTTTTCCATGTAGATAGAAGACATAGTATTGTAAATGTGGCTTCTGACTACTGGTCTGCAATCCTTACCAACAATCCTAAAATCTAAGAAACAAACAAACAAACAAAATGGACATGAGGCTACTTATAATGCTTATAACCTTAAAAAAATCCCCCTTGGTGGCAACATGAATACATTTTGCTTCAGAAATATTAATATGTAATATTCATTGAATATATTTAATATATAGTATTATTTAATACACTAGGGGCCCGGTGCACAAAAATTTGTGCACTCGGGGTGGAGGGAGTCCCTCAGCCCGGCCTGTGTCCTCTCACAGTCTGGGACCCCTCAGTGGATGTCCTATGATGGCCCCAGTCTGCCAAGCGCCTTTTGTGTGTGTGTGTGTGTGTGTGTGTGTGTGTGGCCACTGGAGACCTGCCCTCAGCCGCATCTGAGGCTCAGAGCAGTCCTAGTGTGTGTGTCTACCTGCCGGGGGCCTGCCCCAGGCACACCGTCAAGGCTGGGAGCAGGCACCCCCTCTATGTTGATCTCTCAGACTCTTGCCCTCCCCTGCATGTTGTTCTCTTTTTTGAGCTGTGACCAGGGCTGGGTGCTGCCTGCCTCCCAAGCTTGCCTACTGCCCATCTTCCTCCAGCCACCAGAAAGCAGGGAAAACCCCACCTTGTGGTCAGGCCAGCCTTTTCCTGCTCCCTGATCCCTGG
>PVJC01047116.1:0-13035 GCA_004026665.1 Murina feae
ATAATACTAATAGGGTATGTTTCGCCTTTCCTTGACTTTGGGATCGGCCATATGAGTTGCTTTGGCCAACAGAAGGCAGAAGAAGTGACCATGAGCCTTAAAAGACCAAGGTGTTTCCACATAACTTCGTGAACGTCTGCCATCACATCACCACATGGGAGCCTGCACAAGTGAGACCGCTGCTGGGGAACAATTCTCCGTGTCTCTACACATCTTACAGGCTGAGGCCAGGACTGAGTGGCTATGTAATTTGCAGGTCTCACTGCAAAAAGAGAATGCAGGGGCTCTAACCTATCAGGTTTCAATCCAAGTTAAGATTTCTCAAAGAACGGTATGTGGGGTGACTTCGGATGTATGTGGAGAAGCCTCATGGTGCTAAGTTACATCAAACAAAAGCACTGCTGTTTTCCATTCTCTTATCTCATCACCGAGGAAGCCTTGGCCTGGTGCTGCTAAGTCTCTAATGCTTTCCTCTCTCCTGGTCATTCTTCATAACAGAGAGAGCGCTGCCCTGTGCTCAGTGCCTCCACTGGGTAACAGTGCCTCTCTAGAATGCTAGGGGTGCTTGTTATCATTGTATTTTATTTTATTTACCTTCTGTGTCTGGCAAGCAATACTAGTTTCCCACTTATGTCAGTGTTTTTGTTTCTTTTTAAATACAATTGTTTATGCAAAAATTGTGAGCTTATGTCAACAAAAACTATAAAGGTAATGTTATCTAAAATAAGTAAATACAAGGAAAAAATCACCCAGGTGGTGGATAAATGGCTGAAATGCGGGGGGGAGGGGGGAACACTGATGAGATGACTTTGAGGCCTCTCCTTTCTCTGGGTGCAGAGTGTGATGCTAAGCATGTTGGACCTGGGATGACCCTCCCTGGTTCAGGCTCTATCTTTGCCATTCACTGGCTGGGTAACCTTGAACAAGTTTCTGCACCTCTCTGAGCCTCAATCCCCTTGCTGAAAAATGGAGATGACAGTGCTTGCCTCCAGACGGCAGAAAACACTACTGGCTGCCTACCAGCATGCTCCCTCTTTTGGCCCCTAATTTTGTTCAGGTATTTAGTACTCCCCCAAGTAGCCACATGCTTCAGGGAAGCTGACCTCAGTTTTGCAGGTGGCCTACATTCCCTGCGCTTGCCAGTGACTTGCCCAGGAGTATATTATTACCCATTGCTGGTCACTAAGACATGAGACACCTCTGAGAACACTTTGGAGCTCCCAAGAGTCTTTAAAAATAATGCTCTCCTGTCTTTGACTGGATACTGTTGGTGTAGCCAGCTGCCTGTGATGAAGCCCAAACGAATACAAGAGGACAGTTCTCTCAGCCCTTCCTCTCTTCCTCTTCTTCTGCGCCCAGTGGGGTCTTCTTGGACTATGTGGTGACTCTGAGGATGCAAGCTTCAGACAGCAGAGTATAGAGATGGAAGGAGCCTGGGTCTTTGATGAATTCCTGAAGCTTCCATACTGGCCCTGCACTGCTGACTTCCTGGTGACTTTAATGCAATAAAGTAAATCCTTGTGTGTTTAAGCCCATTACTTTGGGATTTCTGTTACATACAGCAACACCTAATCCTACTGGATACTGTATGCAATTGCAAATCCTTGTTCTTTATCAAGAGTGTTATGTCTGCAAATACATGTGGCTACAAATAACTTTCAGATATACAAAAGGCCTCAGACTTAGTATTATCTTTATTGACACGTGGATTCTCCAAAGAAACAGAGTATTGGGGAGAGTGAAAATGACTGTGTATGTGATACGCTTAACTCAGAATCTAGTGCATATGTTCACACCCAAACAATAATGGCGCCTACATGATTACCATCAGCTAGTCCAGCCCTTTATTTGACCTGTGAAGAAACAGAGGTCCGCAGAGGGCAAGCACTAGCCACTCGGCAGTGCAACCAAGACTGTGGCTCACAATTTTTCTTGCATAAGCCCTCTGTAAGGTCATGGGCTCCATCACAGGGGAGGTTCCAGGAACATTTGCAGAGACCCTCTGGCAGTGATCTTTGTCTGAGTGCATTCTGGTTGCTATGACAGAAACACCACAGACTAGGTGGCTTATAAGCAACAGAAACTGATTTCTCACAATTCTGGAGGCTGGAAGTCTGAGATCCGGGTGAGGGCTGCTTCTGGGTCACAGAGTACTGGTTGTGTCCTCACGTGGCAGAAGAGAATGAGAGATCTTGTGGGGTCTCTTTCATAAGGGCACTAATCCCAAAGGCCCCACTTCCTGAAACTATCACCTTGGGGATTATCTCAGCATATGCATTTGGGGGTGGGAGGCACGAACTCTCAGACCATAATTTCCCTCTCCTGGGCAGCCAGCTTAGCTAAACGACCTCTTGGTGCCCTTCCGCGTTCAGGATCCTACTATACCTTGTTCTGAGAAGGGAAGGACAGGGAGGCCTGTGCTCTCTCATCTGCATCCCCTGCTCCTGTGAGTACAATAAGGTATGAAGTAAATGAGAACAAAAGTGGGGAAAGGAACTATTGTCTAAGCCCCCGAATTTTATGCAACTAGCACACAAGTAGGGTGGGTCTTTTCTGGCCTTCTCTCCTATTGCCCTTGTCCCCTGTGGGGACTGTGTGGGCCTTGTGACATCAGGATGGCTAACACAGCCCCGGAAGAGGGTCTAGAGCAGTGGTTCTCAACCTTCCTAATGCCTCGATCCTTTAAGTTCCTCATGTTGTGGTGACCCCTAAAATTATTTTCATTGCTACTTCATAACTGTAATGTTGCTACTGTTATGAATCATATGCAGGATGTATTTAGGCGGCCCCTGTGAAAGGGTCGTTCAACCCCCAAAGGGGTCGAGATCCACAGGTTGAAAACTGCTGGTCTAGAGGGTCTGATCTTCTCCAAGACCAAAATGGAAGACTAGAAATCTGCAGAATTGGATGCTGCCTCCCTGCTACAGAAATATCTGTTATTAGCAGAACCTTATCAACATTTTCTTTGTGCTATTATTAAGGCAGCCAGCTTTTCCTAAGCTGATGAATGTTAAAAGAAGCATAAAATATTTTTTTTTAAATCCTGGAAGCTGAAAGAGTAATGAATGTTTAAAAGCTTGGCTCATTTGAAGCTCCTCTCTGAAGCAGATTAACCCATTCACCGGTTACAGGTTCTAAAGAAACGATTATTAGCAGATTCCAAAAGCCATGTTAGACATTAAAGCATCTCAGACCATTTAACTCTTAGAAGAACCCTGTGAGGTAATTGTTGTTACCTGCCCCCCAACCCAGCCATAACTCAAGGAACTGGACCCACACCTGGGCCCGTGAGACTGTGTCGTTCACACGCTGGTCTCCACGCAGGCGCAGCCATGTTCTGGTCCTCCACTGTGGGTCCAGCCCTGAGGCTCAGCCAGGACAGATGGCCCACTTAGCCTGCCCTGGGATAATCTCTCATGCTTGCCTGCCAGCCCTTCAAGCCTCCCAGCCCGGCCAACAAGGTCAGAAAGCTCTTCAGGGGGCAGGGGACTGGGCAGGGGATGCCATGAGGCAGCTGCTTGGGCCACCTCCTCCGTTCTACTTTTCATTGATGTAGAGGAGCAGGATTCCACACCCAAGAGAGCTAAAGGGACACTGGTCCTGGTGGCCCCCAAGGCAGAACTAGGGACTCCACATGGAGGCGAGTTTGAACTCTGCAGAAGACTGACTTCTAGCAGAGCTGTCCCACAAGCTTCCTTGTCACTAGAGGTGTGCAAGCAGCAGCCAACTGCCACCTTCCAGGAATGCAGGATGAGGCATCATCCCAGTCTTGGGTGACCTGGGCACTTAATGGCTCTGAAACAACCCTTGTTCCAGGAGAACTTATCACGACCAGCAGCCCATCAGCATGTACGGAGCACCTGCTCTGTCAGGCCTGCTCCAGGTGCCCGCCCAGACCCAACAACTCGGTGGGTGGTATCATTAGCCCAGTTTCCAGATGTTCTGAGAAGATAAGTGGCTTGTCCACAGTCACAGAGCTAGACCCACAGCCAGCTCTCTCACACCTGTGCTTTTGCTACTGTACAGCCTACGTGAAGCAAATCCCATTTGTGGAAAGCAATCTTTGCATAACAAAGAGGTGAATCTCATCTTCGTCAGATCAAAAATCACTATTCATTGAAAGTTTGCTGCACACCAGGCACTTCCCCAAGCACTTTGCATATATTACCTAAGTTAACCCATCGGATTCATCTTCCCCTTTGATGTCTGGAGGAACTGACCTCCACCGCTGAAGTCACCTGGCCAACGCCACAGCAAGTCAGTGGCAGAGAGCCTGGCTGCGATCCCTACTGTTCAGGCAGGAGACAAACCCAACCTCGAGGACTGTGGGACCAGAGGAGGACAGTGAGGAAGAGGAGAGTGCGGGATGGTTGGGGCAGCCGTGTGAATGAGAGAGCAGACCTCACAGAGCTGACGGGAGGCTGAGGAGGACCCTTGCAGCAAAAGGGTCTGGTTGCCTCATATTCAGGTGGTTTGTACCACTGGCTGTGTAGTCAAGTCACTGCTCCTCTCTGAGTTGAGATAAGCCCAGCCAGGAAGAGAGGATAATTGGGGAAACTGAGACAAGCAGGCAGAGCTAGCCCAGATATTCCCAGGCCCACTTACCAGCTTCTCAGCTGAGAGTGCTAATTACCCTCCCTGCCATGGGCAGACAGGGGTGGGGGGTACTGGGGAATGGCGGTCCCACCACCTGCAAAGCATTAGGTCTCAACTATTCACAGAAGGAGCTGGGTGATTCTTGAAAGCTGCAGTCTCCACCCCCTGCTACTCAGACCCCATCTGCACACTTTGCCATCTCCCAGTTAGGACCTGCAAGGAGCCCAGTTTCCAAACAGCTTCCAGGTAGGCGAGACTCTGTGTCCCTGTCAGCCATTTGTTTTTTCATTCAACAAATGTTTATTGGGCATCAGCAACGTGCCCCTCCTGGAGCCAGGCACTTTGGGATCCATACTCCTGCTACTCTGGGGTAGGGATTGGCTAACCATATTCTCTCTCTCTCACACACCCCCACACACACCCCTCCATGGACTGGGAGAGAAGCAATTGAGCCAAGGGCACATGGCTGAGAAAGGGCAGGGTCTGTTCTCAAGCCAGTGTCGGAGGTAAATCCACTACCAGGGCCTGCTGCCTAAGCCATGTGCGTACATGTCTGAAGGCCCTGGATTTCCCACCGTCCTGGCACCTGTCACAGTTTAACGTGTTACCATGGTATCGCTTCCCAGCACCCCGGGCAGCAGGGACCACCATCTGTTTACACGGCTGTCAGAGGAATTGATGTCATGCGAAATTGTCGGCTCAGCGGGATGGGGGGAGGAAGAGTGGGCGGCCCTGAAAGCTTCCAAGCCATCAAACCTCATTTTGATCAAAGCCCTGAGCAAGTTGCTGCTGCTCTCCTGGGGAGAACAAGGGAGGGGAGGTGGCTGAGAGAAAAACACGACCTGACAGGAAGAAACAGGTAGCAATAGTAATCGTTGGTATTATTCTTTCTGTTTTTACCATCACTTCCAGGTCACAAGCTCACTTCAGCCTCTCGCAGACCTGGGAGGTGAGCAGCACCACTAGCTACACTTTACAGACGTTCCAAAATATAAAACTGAGGCTCGGAAATGTGAAGGGCCTGCTCAGGGTCATAGACAAACTGGGTGGCAGGTCCAGTAAAAAAAGAATCCTCAGACTGAGAGAGACTTTGAGCCAAGATGGGGGCCCAGGTGACCCTGCCCAAGGGCACAGAGCAGTCACCTGCTGTCCACACCTGCAGAGAGCTGGAGGAAAGGGACCTGGGGGCACTGGGCTGAGAGCCAGGAGGCCCGATTCTAATGACAGCTCTGACACAAGCAAGCTGCCGTGAGGGACAGAGCAGCTGGTAGCTGCCCAGGGCACAACCAAGAGACCTGCAATATCCCTGGAAATATAATCAGAGTGGAAATTTGGGACTTGCCTACTCAGCATCCATTCCCTCTTCTTCAGGAACAGCCTACGGATTCTCCTCAGGGAAACCAGATTCCTCTAGTCTCACTCAATTGGAGTTGGGCAGAGGCTGACCTACCCCCAAATGACCTGGATCTAAGCCAACAAGCATGTCTCAACTCAGGCTATGGTAATTGGCTCAGGCACAGGCACATGACCCAAAATAAGCCAATGGCAGCCAGGAAAAGAGTCTCATCCTTCAGCTGGGCTGATAAAGAGACAAAGTGGACCAGACTAGGCCATCATCTTGTACCACGAGAGCAGAACCTAACTGAAAAGAAAGACAACATTGAGGATAACAAAGCCAACAAGAGGAGAACAACAGATTACCCCTGAATCCAACCAATCCTGAAGAAAAATCTATTGGCTTATATCAACTAATATACTTCCCTTTTTGCTGAGGTCGGAGTTAAGTTTTTCTGTCTCTTATACCTGAAATATTCCTGGTTGGTCCACTCCCAACTCATCTCAGAGAGACAATTCTGCAGAATTAGGAGGAATCATTGAAGGAGCCGCTTGGGATAAGAGCGAGATGCAGTGCAAACTGAGTAACAAATGATTGCTAAACCACCATCTAAGCAAGGTGGGCAGGTCAACGGCAGGGCATTAGGACCAGGACAGGTGGCCATCAGTCCCCTTCTCCAGCCTTCCCTGGGCAGCACCCAGCCTCATCTCTAAATGTCGACCAAGTATTTAAAAAATACTGACTTGAAGGCAACGAAAATATTAGTCCACTTAAGTGACCCATTTGCCTCGAGCTAGCCTGACGCTGCCAGCTGTGGATAAACCCTGTTCCCTCTCTGGGCCTCGGTTTCTTCTTCTGTAAAGTGGGGACTCTGTCTTTTGTTGGTGAGGAAAGGGCAGCAGTGAGGGGGACTTGACTGACCTGCACTGGGACGAGCCAGGCTCTCTCTTCCCTCACTGCGGGTCACAGTCTTCCATTTTCAAATAAGCAAAAGTTTTAGCTGAGAAATTGAGAAAATTTTCTTTCTTTAAAAATATACCTGTCCCCCTAGCTGGTCTGGCTCAATGGATAGAGCGTTTGCCTGTGGACTGAAGGGTCCCAGGTTCAATTCCAGACAAGGGCACATGCCTGGGTTGCAGGCTTAATCCCCAGGAGTGGGTGTGCAGGAGGCAGCTGATCAATGATTCTCTCTCAATATTGACGTTTTTATGTCTCTCTCTCTCCCTCTCCTTCCTCTTCAACATTAATTTTTAAAATAGATTTAAAATAATATATGTATTTCTGTCAATTTTGTACATATATAAATATATAAATATAAATATAAATATATATAAATATAAATATATAAATATATATATGTATATGTATATGTGTGTGTATCCCTTATCTCCCTGGATATATATATATATATATATATATATATATATATATATATATATATATCTGTCCTTACTTCCAAAAGACACAAGCTGAAATAGTGTTTAAGGATGAAATGATACAATGATGTCTGGGTTTGCCTTGAGATCATATGGAGGACAGAGCAGGTCAAGATTTGAATTAAACAAGATTGGGCAGGAGCTCTTAAAACTGCGGTGATAGATCCCTGAGGGTTTACTGTACTGTTTCTCTACTTCTGTGTAGAGGAGAGGTTTTCAATGTCCATAATATAATATTAAGAAAAATCAGCCCCCTGGCCTGCTCTCGGTGTAGGCTGTGACAGGTGCCAGCATGCTCCACCCGGAGCCCAGGACAGGCCTGGGGGAGGTGGAAAGGAGTGTTCCTAGGTAGTCAATGGAGGCAGAGGAGATGGTGGAGCTTTGCCTCCTGTGTTTTTTCTCCTCCAGCATCTCAAACAGGTTAGCAGACTTTGTGCTCCCTGACTGGCAGGGAGGCTGGGGCAGGGCAGGAAGGCAGAAATACTTCGTCTTCAGCTGGGGAGAGAGACTGTCAGAGAGGCTTCCCCCGCCTGGGCCAGCCCCGCCTCGGCAAAGCCCCTTGACTGCCAAGAGCAGCACAGAAACCACAGAAGAACCAGTGCTCTGGAGCTGGGACTGGGAACGTCTCGTTGTGAGCAGTGGCACTGCCGAGGCCCAGGGACACAGAGGCTTTGGTAAGGCCTTAGCAGGACTGGACTTTGCCTTAAGCTGGGGGGACACTGGTCTGTCAGGTGGGATGGGGTTTGGAGTCCAGCCGATTTAAAGAAAATGAGGACATGCATCATGGTGGGCACAGGACAGGGAAGGCAAAACAAAGCAGGAGATTCGGGAGTCCAAATAGCAGGATTTACTGATCCCGGTTCTGCTGCTCCACGATGTGGGACCCCCACAAGTCACTTCAGATCCCGAGGTCCTTCTCCCAGTGCAAGGTGAGGTGACAGAACCCATATGAGGGCTGGGAGGATGGAGAAGGAGGGTGGGGAGCACCCTGCACAGTGCAGGCTTCCTACCTCCTCCTTCCCCCCACCCCATTCCATTTAGGAAAAGCCAGTTAAATGGAACTGCAATTGATATGCAGTGAGCAGAGGCTAATTAAGAATTTATTTTTGCTGCTTGATTAAATGACAGTTTAAAGTTTGGTTTCTCATTTCCTTGGTTGGCTACACATTGTCCCCTGGAGTCTTGCACACATGGTGAGGCAGCCTCCTATAAATCTACAAACAAGAATCAGTCATGTCTGGAGCTGACAGCCCAGTTCAGTTCTTCTTGCCCTCCAGCCCCACCTTGCAGAAAGGATGAAACTCACACTGACAAGTCTCCACTTCCTCCAAACTCATCCTCTCCTGGGCTGCTGCTCCTCAGGAAACAGAACCTCATGCCCCTGAAATCATCCTGAATTGTCTCCATTCCTCACACCTCACACCCCGCCCCTCACCTGGGCTGCAGGCTCCATCCTGCCTTCCCAACCCCCTCCTCCCTGCCTTCTGCCCACTTACCTCCCTGGCTACCTCCCAACTCACAAGGCCATCCTCCTGGGTAGACCTGCTTCCCTTTGCCCCCTCCTCCTCTGTCCACACGAAAGTCTGAGCTTTTCTAAATATAAACCAGAATGTTTAAAATATTCATCGGAAGCCTCGGATGGCTTTGTGCTGAGCTTAGAATAGAAATCCACGCCCCTTCCTGGCACACCAGCCTCACGGGCCCCTCCCCACTCATCTCATAGATCACAGTCCCACCTTCTCTCACTCAGCTCCCATCCCCCAGGGCCTCTTTCTCTTTTTCTGTCTCTGGAACACAAATTCTGAGTTTTTTCCTGCTTCCAAGGCCTTTGTATCTTCCCACAGCTGCCTCCTCCTCACTCTTCCGGTGTCAGCTCAAATGTCCTCTTCAGAGAAGCTCTCCTGACCTCACCTAAAGCAGCCCTCACCCCCAACCCCCACAACTGGTTGTTATGTAAACAAGCCCAAACCAGTCCCCCTGCGCATTGGGCCTGAGGTCCTGTCTTCACAGCAGCTGGGACCTGTTAGTGCAAAGCCAGCCAGTACCAAACTCAAACTGTACACACCCTCGCCCTTTAACACACTAGGCTAGGAGTCCAAGCAAGACGACTTTCACTTGCTTGGGGCCTGCTGCTTTGCATACTCCACAAAACGACACACATCTCTGACCATGGACAAGACAGCGCCTGTGGTTATAAGACCCACAGTTCTGACCCAGAGGCTCCCACTGTGCTGCTGGGTGACACCCTGATCCTGAACATCTAGCCCCTCTTCCCATCCCCCTTCTGGACACAGCCACCTCACCATAAGCCTAGGGACAGTCGCCTGCTCTGAGGACTTCTTTCATGCAACCCTCTAAAGCTTGCTGTGTGTTATTACTATGGTCATCTCTCCCCTTGATGGGTCCTAACGCCCTTGAACCCCTGATTCTCTCACTCACCACCCTGTTTTACCTTCTTCACAATACTTACTGCTCTCTGAAATGCCTGGCTGCTCTGCTTGCTCGCTCTTGGACTCTCTCCCTCATTAGAATGTAAAATCCATGAATTTAGTCAATAAATCTATGAAAAGAATGTTTGCCTTCACTAGTAATTAAAGAAATTGCAGAGTGAAACAATGAGGTGTGATTTTATTTTCATCCAAGTTGGTAAGATTCTAAAAGTTTGACAGTGGTATATATTGCAAGAGTTTGGGGGGAAAGGGGTATACTCATGCCTTACTAGTGGGAGTGTACACTCTCACAGCATCTTGGAAGGCAAGTCCAACGTAAAACACATATAGCCTATGACCAAGCAATTCTACTCAGGTCTATCCTAAAAATCATCCTCATGTCTGTACAAGGAGGAATGTTAAAAAATCAACCAATCAAAGAGGACTTGAACTTCCAGGAAGATGGAGTCTGCTAAGTGCAACAAAACCCTCTAGCCATTACATATAAAACAAACATTAAAAGACTCTGAAAAGTAAGAGGAGGCAGACTGGAGAGGAAGCTCAGAACTCAAGAAACAGCGTTGCCTGGGTGAGTTCCTGGGTTTCCTTTTTGTTCCCTTCATCCCATACTTGGAGCTGAAGAATCCAGCAACAAAGAATTGCCAACAAGCATGATTTTTTTTTTTTTTTAAAAAGCCCAACCAAAGCCTGCTTTCTCAGCCAAAGTTCTGGGAAATGGGTCTCCTAGAAAGACAGGAAACTTTTAGACAATCACTACCCCCACCCTCAAAGGCCATGGAGAACCTTGGCCTCCATTCTCACCAGACTACAAGATGGTGCCCACGTCTCCATCCCATCCCCTAGTGGATGTTAAACCCCAAGCAGGGGGCAGAATGAGCCCCACCTGTACACATGGTGTTGATGGACACCACGTGAAAACTAAGAACTCCCACACCCACACAGCAGTCACAAGGAGTTCCCCCAGTTCAGATGTCAGAGGAGGCTGGATGAGGAGTCTGGATGAGGAGTAGTTAGGGGCGATCAGGCAAGCAGGCAGGTGAGCAGTTAGGAGCCAGTGGTCCTGGATTGTGAGAGGGATGTCTGACTGCCAGTTTAGTTGGACATCCCCCAAGGGGTCCCAAAGGGGTCCGTAATATTGAGGGGTCCATTCAATATTATATTAGTTTCAGGTGTACCTCCATCTGACAGTAAAAGGTAGCACCCACTTCCCTTGCCAGAGAAGCTTCAGAGAAAGCCAGTTAAAATAGAAGGTCGAAATAAGATGCAGAGTCTCATGACATAACACCCAACATGTCCAGGTTTCAATCACATTATTTGCCATACAGAGAACCATGAAGATCTCAAGAGAAAAGCCATCAATAGATGCCAACATTAACATGACATAGATGTTAGTGCTACGTGACAAGGATTTTAAAGCAGCTGTCCTAAAAATGCTTTAACAAGCAATCATGAACATGCTGGAAGCAAACGAAGAAATAGAAAACTGAGCTCAGAAACAGAAAGCCTCAGCAAAGAGACAGAAAAGTACACACATACACACACACACACACACCAGAATCAAATGGAAAACTTAGAACTAAAAAATACAATAACTGAAATTAAAAAATAAAACTCAATGAATGGCTCAACAGTAGAATGTAGAGGACAGAGGAAAGAATCAGAGAACTTGAAAATAGAATATAAATATAGAAATTATCCTATCTGAACAACAGCAAGAAAATAAATAGAAAAATAATTAATGGAACCTCAGGGACAAAAGGGACTGTAACAAAGATCCATCATTCATGTCATCGATGTCCCAGAGGAGAAGAAAAAGAGGGCAGGATTGTAAAGGCATTAGAAGAAATAATGGCTAAAAGCTGCCCAAACTTGGCAAGAGACATAAACATACAGAAGCTGACCAAACCCTGCACAAGACACAAGAATGAAATATGGAAAATCACTTTACCTCTAGAGAAAAAAAACTATTTCATTTTACTTTTTCATATGCTTTTTTTACTTTTCAATTACAGTTGACATTCAATATTATATTAGTTTCAGGTGTACAGCATAATAGGTAGACATTTATAGAACTTACTAGAGGCCCAGTGCACGAAATTTGTGCGGGGGGGGGGGGGTGCCCTCAGCCCAGCCTGCACCCTCTCCAATCTGGGACCCCTCGGGGGATGTCCAACTAAACCAGCAGTCAGACATCCCTCTCATAATCCAGGACCACTGGCTCCTAACTGCTCACCTGTCTGCCTGCTTGATTGCCCCTAACTGCCCCTCCTGCTGGCCTAGTCACCTCCAGCTGCCCCCCCTGCCAGGCTGGTTGCCCCATACAGCCTGCTGCTCAGTCGTTTGGTTATCTCTCACTGACCCCCGGTGGCCTTGTCACCCATGCAGCCTGCTATTTGGTCATTACTGTTACTGTGATAGCATCTCAGACAATTTGCATATTCCTCTATTATTAGTATAGATGAAGTGATTCCCATGATAAGCTGGCACCATATATAGTTATTACAAAATTATTGACTATATCCCCTATGCTGTATTTTATATTCCTGTGACTGTTTTGCAACTACCAATGTGTACTTTTTATTTATTTATTTTTAATTTTGTTTTATTGCTTAAAGTATTACAAAGAATGTTAAATAAGTCTCCATTATTTCCCCTTGACCTTCCCCCCTCCTCCCCTACCCCCCAGTGTCTTGTGTCCATTGATTATGCTTATAATGCATGCATACAAGTCCTTCAGTTGATCTCTTAACTCCCCCCCACAACCCTCCCGAGCCTTCCAGCTATAGTTTGACAGTCAATTCAATGCTGTTCTGCCTCTGTATCTGTTTATGCTCATCAATTTATAATGGTCTTTATTACCCATAAATAAGTGAGATCATGTGGTATTTTTCTTTCATTGACTGGCTTATTTCACTTAGCATAATGCTCTCCAGTTCCATCCATGCTGTTGCAAATGGTAAGAATTCCTTCTTTTTTTATAGCAGCGTAGTATTCCATTGTGTAGATGTACCACAGCTTTCTAATCCATTCATCTGCTGATGGGCACTTAGGCTGTTTCCAAATCTTAGCTATGGTAAATTGTGCTGCTATGAACATAGGGATGCATATGTCCTTTCTGATTGGCGTTTCTGGTTTCTTAGGATATATTCCCAGAAGTGGGATCACAGGGTCAAAAGGGAGATCCATGTTTAATTTTTTGAGGAAACTCCATACTGTT
>PVJC01047117.1:0-13033 GCA_004026665.1 Murina feae
TTAATAAATGAATTCGGCAATGTAGCAGGATACAAAATTAACGCCAAGAAATCTATGGCATTTTTGTACACCAATAGTGAACGTACAGAAAGAGAGACTAAATAAACCATCCCATTTACCTTAACACCAAGAAAACTAAGATACCTGAGTGTAAACTTAACTAAAGGGGTAAAAGACCTCTACTCAGAAAACTACAGAACATTGAAAAAAGAGATAGAGGAAGACATAAACAGATGGAAGAACATACCATGTTCATGGATTGGTAGAATCAATATCATTAAAATGTCAATACTACCCAAAGCAATCTATAAACTCCACACAATCCACATTAAATTACTAACGGCATATTTTGAAGACCTAGCAAGAACTCTCCTAAAATTCATATGGAATAAAAAAAGACCCCGAAAAGGTGCAGCGATCTTGAGAAAGAAGAACAAAGTAGGAGGGATCTCAATACCAGATATCAAGCTATATTATAAAGCCACTGTTCTAAAAACTGCCTGGTACTGGCACAAGAATAGACATATAGATCAATGGAATAGAATAGAGAGCCCAGAAATCAACCCAAATCAATATGCTCAATTAATATTTGACAAAGAAGGCAAGAACATACAATGGAATCAAGACAGTCTCTTCAATAAAAGGTACTGGGAAAATTGGACAGATATATGCAAAAAGAAAAAAAAAGAAACTAGACCACCAACTCACACCATACACAAAAATAAACGTGAAATGGATAAAGGACTTAAACTTAAATGGGAAATCATAAAAATACTAGAGGAATACAAAGGCAACAAAATCTCAGACATATGCCTAAGCGGTTTCATCACCGACACAGCCCCTAAGGCATTGGAAACTAATGAGAAAATAAACAAAAGGGACTTTATCAAAATAAAAAGCTTCTGCACACCAAAAAAATTCATCAGCAAAACAACAAGAAAACCAACTACATGGGAGAACATATTTGCAAACGTTATCACTGATAAAGGTTTAATCTCCAACATTTATAGGGAACTCATATAAATTAACAAAAAGAAGACAATCAATCCAATCAAAAAATGGGCAAAGGACCTAAACAGACACTTTTCAAAAGAGGACATTCAGAAAGCCAAGAGACATATGAAAACATGCTCAAAGTCACTAACCATCTGAGAGATGCCAATCAAAATAACAATGAGGTAACATTTCACACTTGTAAGAATGGCTATCATGAACAAATCAACAAACGACAAGTGCTGGAGAGGATGCGGAGAAAAAGGAACAGTTGTGCACTGCTGGTGGGAATGCTGACTGGTGCAGCCACTATGGAGGACAGTATGGAGTTTCCTCAAAAAATTAAACATGGATCTCCCTTTTGATCCTGTGATCCCACTTCTGGGAATATATCCTAAGAAACCAGAAACACCAATGACAAAGGACATATGCATCCCTATGTTCATGGCAGCACAATTTACCATAGCTAAAATTTGGAAACAGCCTAAGTGCCCATGAGCAGATGAATGGATTAGAAAACTGTGGTACATCTACACAATGGAATACTATGCTGCTGTAAAAAGGAAGGAGTTCTTAGCATTTGCAGGAGTATGGATGGAGCTGGAGAACATAATGCTAAGTGAAATAAGCCAGTCAAAAAAAGAAAAATACCACATGTCAGCAACAAGGACAGGAACATTGGGAGGGTGGGGTTAACGGATCAGCCAAGGGAATTTGTGCATGCATTTAAGCATAAATATTGGACACAAAACACTGGGGGGTAGGCGAGGCGGGCGGAAGGGCAGGGGAAAAAAGAGATATAGTTACCAATCTTTGTAAAACTTTATGTAATAAAAAAATAAAAAAGAAGAAATGCCTTGTCACTGCGAGTAAAGAATATGAAAAGGTTCTTGTACACTGCGCGAAAAACCCTGAAACAGAGCTACAACCACATTATAGGTATGTGAGAACACACTGAGAAATAACTGAGAGGAGCATGAAACTGAGCAAAACTCTTGGCAAACTAGTGCAAATCAATTCTCACTTTGAGCAGAGTGCAGAAAAGTGTTTGTCCATTTCGGAAAGTCTCTAAAATTGAGCAGTAAGCACACCACAGCACAGTGGTAGAAACCAGGAGGAGATACTAGAAAAGAAGCAGTTACTTCCACCCTATAGTTTCCAAAAAAGTGAAAATCATTTTGGGGCATGAGGAAACATGTAAAAATGTGTTTATACAATAAGGGGAAATGCCTTACATAGACGATTGATTGCAATTTAGTACAGGGTTGGAAGCCCTGATAATTCACTTGAAACAAAAGTAAACATAATAAACATGAGGAAAACTGCTGGCAATCACTTGTCAACACCCCAAAAGAGTGCAGAATGTTGTGCGCATGATGTGAGCAGTGTGAGGCAACAAGCAGAGAGCACACTACACTAAAATCTTAGAAACTACTGGGAATTGTGTCACTAGAAACTGTGCCCTGGAGAAAGTAGTTGGGCTGCAGGGAAATCACTTCAGAGTGTGAGGGATGCATATGGAAATTTCTCTTGTACAATACGGGAAAACACCTAAAATAGAGCAGTAAGCACACCATGGCAGTGTAATGATACACTGAGAATTCACAGAAATGAGCATGAAATGGAGTGAACATTGGAAACTAAGTGTACATCACAGCTCACTTTTCGCATAGTGTGGATAGGTGACTGTTCAATTCGGGTAAATCCCTGCAGTAGAGCAGTGAGAACACCATAGCACAGTGTCAGTAACCAATAGGAAATTCTTGAAAAGAAGCAGTTACTCATACCACATAGTTGGAAAACAAGTGAATTTGATTTTGGAACAGAAGAAAAGATATAGGAATGTGTTTATTCATTGAGGGGAAATAGCTTACATAGCAGAGGAGCCACACCCTAGCACAGTGTTAGGAACCCCAGAGGACTCACTTGAAAGCAGATCTCAATGGTAATAAAGAGTTGGGCGTCCCTACTAAATATCTGGGAAGAGTGCAAGAAAGAGGAGTGTAGCATGTGAGAAAATTCCTGGTCAAGTACACAAAGCACACTAAAGCACAGTCGTAGAACACTATAGGAAATCACTGAAAGGCAGCAGTGCATTGAACAACTAGTGAGGTAACTCATGGAAATGATTTATCAGTGTTAGGAAAGAGTACAGCAAGCCTTTTGTAATCTGCTGCAAAAAAAACCCTGAAATACAGCAGTAAGCGCTCTCTTGCAGTTTGAGAAACCACCGAGGATGATCTCAAAAGCAACAGGACACTGAAATAGAACACAAGTGTAAATCACTTCCTTTTAACTGCGAGGTAAGAGGGTAGAAAGGTGTTTACGCAATCCGGGTTAATGCCCTACATACAACAGGAAGCATACTCTGTGCCTCAACACAGTGTTGAAAACAACTGGGAACTCCTTGAAAAGAAATAGTCATTTATACCAAATAATATGCAAACCAGTGAAAATCACTAGGGAACATGGGGAAAGAGTGTAGAATAGTGATTGACAATGAGTGAGAATCAGTGCTTAAGAGCAGTTAGCACCTTACAGCACACTGTCGGAAACACTCTGAATTCAGAAATCTGAAACGGGATAAAATCACTTTGATATGGTGGTAAAGACTGTAGAAATATGTTCATTCAAGGGGAGGAAATGCCTTACATTGAGCAGTTAATAGCAGCAGAGCTCAGGCTCAGGAACCCTCAGAGTTCACGCGACTGCGAAATTAAAAAGATGATATATTTAACACTGCGATAACTGTTGGAAATCACTTGTAATAATCAGGTAACAGTGCAGAAGGAAGCTTGCAGAATTCGAGAAATCCATGGCAAAATGCAGAGATCGCACTGTACCACAGATTTAGAAACCAATTAGAAATCACAGAACAGGAGTGATAAAGTAGATTGACTATTCAGGAAATACTTCTCAATGAGAGGAAAGAAGATAGAAAACGTTTTGTACCATGCGGGTACAGACTTGAATTGCAGCAGTAAGCTGCTGAATTGCAGCAGTAAGCATACTCCGGCAGTGAGACAAACCACTGAGACTTCACTGAAGAGCCCGTGAAAGTGAGTGAAATGGAGAACAAGGCAAATCTGTGCTCACTCACTGTAAGGAAAAGTGTAGAGTGTTTTTAGTACAATCTGCGCAATTCACTGGCATAGAGCAGTAAGTACACTATACCAGACTTTTGGAAACAACTAAGAAGGCCTTGAAATAAGCAGTTCTTTTTCCAAGTAGTATGAAAACAAGTGAAGGTCACTGTGGAACTTCAGGAAACAGAAGAGAAAGGCATTTGACAATGTGGGGAATGCGGTGCTTAAGCGCAGTAAGCACATTATCTTGAAACTGTGAATTCACTGTATGGTAACCAGAAACTGGACTGAATGGTTTGAACACAGGAGAAAATCGCTTCAAAATGGAAGAAGAGAGGGTAGAGAAATGTTTACACACAGTGGAAATGCCTTCCATAGGGTAGTAATCACACCGAAGCACACTAATAAAAACCCCAGAGGATTCATTGGAAAGCCAAACTGAACTGGGGTAAACAGTTGGAAATCACTTGGAAACGTCAGGCATGAGTGCAAAAAAGGTGCGGGTACAATGTGAGACAATGCCTGGTAAATTGCAGAAAGTACATTATACCCCAGTTTTAGAAACCCTATAGGAAATAACTGCAAAGCAGCAGAAAACTGGACAACATAGAAAACCCATAGAAATGCCTTGTCACTGCGAGGAAAGAATATAGAAAGGTTATTGTACACTGCGGGAAAAACCCTGAAACAGAGCTACAAGCACACAATCAGAATGTGAGAACACACTAAAAACTTACTGAGAGGAGCACAAAACTGATCAAAAGGATTGGAAAACTAGTGGAAATGATATCTCACTTTGAGCAGAGTGCAGAAAGGTGTTTTTCCCATTTCGTAAGTCTCTGAAATTGAGCAGTAAGCACACTACAGCACAGTTTTAGAAACCAGGAGGAGATGCTTGAAAAGAAGCAGTTACTTCCACCATGTAGTAGTCAAACAAGTGAAAATCGTTTTAGAACATGAGTAAACATGTAGAAATGTGTTTATACAATAAGGTGAAATGCCTTACATGGAGGAGTGATCACATCTTAGCACAGGGTTGGAAGCCCTGAGAATTCACTGGAAAGAATAGCAAATATAATAAACATGAGGAAAACTGCTGGCAATCACTAGTCAAGACCCAGAAAAGATGCAGAATGGTGTGAGCATAATATGAGAAGTGTGTGGCAACCAGCAGAGAGCACACTACACTTCAATCTTAGAAATTACTGGGAATTCTGTCACTAGGAACAGTGCCCTGGAGAAAGTAGTTAGGCTGCAGGGAAATCACTTTACAGTGTGAAGGAGGCGAATAGAAGGTTCTCTGGAACACTAAGGGGAAAATACCTAAAATAGAGCAGTAAGCACACCATGGCAGTGTGATGAAACACTGAGAATTCACTTAAGTGAGTATGAAACGGAGTGAACATTGGAAACCAAGTGTACATCACTGCTCATTTTGCGCATAGTGTGGAAAGGTGCCTTTTCAACTCCGGTTAATCCCTGGAGTGTAGCAGTGTGCACACCACAGCACATTGTCAGACACCAGTATGAAATGTTTGAAAAGAAGCAGTCACTCATACCCCATAGTAGGAAAACAAGTGAAGGTGATTTTGTAACACGAGGAAAGATATAGGAATGTGTTTATACAATGAGGGGAAATGCCCTACATACTGCAGGAGCCCCACCATAGCACAGTGTTAGGAACCCCCGAGGACTCCTCAACGGTCATAAAAAGTTGGGAATCCCTAGTAACAATCTGGGAAGAGTGCAAAAAAACAAGTGTACCATGTGACAAAATCCCTGGTCAAGTACACAAAGCACACTGTAGCACCATCGTAGCCACCCTATATGAAATCACTGAAAGGCAGCAGTACATTGAACAAACTAGTGAGGTAACTAATGGAAATGATTTCTCAGTGTAAGGAAAGAGTACAGCAACGCTTTTGTTATCTCCGGGAAAAATATCTGAAATACAGCAGTAAGCGCTCTCGAGCAGTTTGAGAAATCACCGAGTATGCTCCCAAAAGCAACAGGACACGGAAATAGAAAACAAGTCTAAATCACTTCCTTCTCACTGCGAAGTAAGTGTGCAGAAAGGTGTTTATGATATCCGGAGTAATACCTGACATACAACAGGAAGCACACTCTGTGACTCAACACAATGTTGAACACAACTGGGAACTCCTTGAAAAGTAGTAGTCATTTATACCAAATGGTATGCAAACCAGTGAAAATCCTTTGCGAACCTCAGGAAAGAGTGTAGAAAGGTCCTTGATAATGTGGGAAAACCAATGTTAAGATTAGTTAGCACCATACAGCACACTGTCGGAAACACTCTGAATTCACGAATCTGAAATGAGAGAAAGTGACTTTTCTATGGAGGAAAGATTGTAGAAATATGTTCATTCAAAGGGTGGAAATGCCTTACATGGAGCAGTTAGTAGCAGCAGAGCTCAGGCTCAGAACCCATGGGACTTGGCTCAGGTGCGAAATTAAATAGATGATATAATAAACACTGGAATGACTGTTGGAAATCACTTCTAATAATCAGGTAACAGTGAAGAAGGACGTTTGCAGAATTCGAGAAATCCATGACAAAGTGCAGAAAGTGCACTATAGCACAGTTTTAGAAACCAATGGGAAATCACAGAACGGGAGTGATAAAGTAGACAGATTAGTCAGGAAATATTTATCAATGTGAGGAAAGAGGATAGAAACCTTTTTGTACCATGCAGGTACAGACCTGAATTGCAGCATTAAGCTGCTCACTTGCAGTGGTAAGCAAACTCCAACAGTGAGACAAACCACTGAGACTTCACTGAAGAGCCCTATGAAAGTGAGTGAAAAGGAGAACAAGGTAAAACAGTGCTCGCACACTGTAAGGAAAAGTGAAGAGTTTTGAGTACAATGTGAGCAAATCACTGGCATAGAGCAGTAAGTGCACTATACCAGAGTTTTGGAAACAACTAAGAAGGCCCTGAAAGAAGCAGTCCTTATTCCAAGTAGTATGAAAACAATTGAAGATCACTGTGTAAATTGAGGAAAGGGGAGATAAAGGCGTTTGACAATGTGGGGAACATAGTGCTTAATCGCAGTAAGCACATTATCTTGAAACTTTGATTTCACTGTACGGCAACAGTAAATTGGACTGAATGGTTAGAACACGGAGAAAATCTCTTCACAATGGGAGAAAAGAGAGTAGAGAAATGATTACACACAGTGGAAATGCCTTTCATAGGGCAGTAATCACACCAAAGCACAGTGTTAGAAACCCCTGTGGAGTCAATTGAAAGCCAAATGAACTGGAATAAAGAGTTGGAAATCACTTGGAAACATCAGGCAAGAGTGATGGAAAGGTGTGGGTCCAATGTAAGACAACACCTGGTTAAATGCAGAAAGCACATTTTACCACAGTTTTAGAAACCCTATAGGAAATCACTGCAAAGCAGCAAAAAACTGGACATCATAGAAAACTCATTGAAATGCTTTCTCATTGCGAGGAAAGAATTTAGAAAGTTTCTTGTACACTGTGGGAAAAACCCTGAAAAAGAGCTATAAGCACACTATAGGAATGTGAGAACACACTGAGGACTAACTGAGAGAGCACAGAACTGATCAAAAGCCTTGGCAAACTAGTGCAAATCACATCTCACTTTTAGCAGAGTGCAGGTAGGTGTTTGTACAATTTTGGTAAGTCTCTGAGTTTGAGCAGTGTCACACCACAGCACCATCTTAGAAAACAGGATGAGATTCTTGAAAAGAAGCAGTTACTTTCTCCCTATAGTTTCCAAACACGTGAAAATCATTTTGGCACATGAGGAAACATGTAGAAATGTGTTTATACAATAAGGAGAAATGCTTTACATAGAGTGGTTATCGCAACTTAGCACAGTGTTGCAAGCCCTGAGAATTCACTTGAAACAAAAGTAAATGTAATAAACATGAGGAAAACTGCTGGCAATCACTTGTCAAGACCTCGAAATTGTGCAGAATTGTGTGTGCATGATGTGAGAAGTGTGTGGGAAACAGCAGAGAGCACACTACACTACAATCTTAGAAACTACTGGGAATTCTATCATTAGGAACAGTTCCCTGGAGAAAGCAGTTAGGCTATAGGGAAATCACTTCACAGTGTGAGGGAGGCATATGGAAAGTTCTCTTGTACAATACGGGGAAAATACCTAGAAAAGAGCAGTAAGCACACCATGGCAGTGTAATGAAACACTGAGAATTCACTGTAATGAGGACAAAAAGGAATGAACATTGGAAACCAAGTGTACATCACAGCTCACTTTGCGCACAGTGTGGAAATGTGTCTGTTTAATTCCGGTAAATCCCTGCTGTAGAGCCATGAGCACACCACAGCACAGTGTCAGAAACCACTAGGAAATCCTTGAAAAGAAGCAGTTACTCATACCACATAGTTGGAAAACAAGTGAAGATGATTTTGGAGCATGAGGAAAGATGTCGGAAAGAGTTTATACAATGAGGGGAAATGCCTTACATAAGGCAGGAGCTGGACCGTAGCACAGTGGTTGGAACCCCAGAGGAGTTGCTTAAAAGCAGATCTCAGTGGTAATAAAGAGTTGGCAATCCCTAGTAACAATCAGGGAAGAGTGCAAGGAAGAGGGGTGTACCATGTGAGAAAATCCCTGGTTAAGTACACAAAGCACACTGTAGCAATATCGTAGCCACCCTATAGGAAATCGCTGAAAGGCAGCAGTTCTTTGAACAAACTAGTAAGGTCCTTCATGGAAATGATTTCTCATTGTAAGGAAAGAGTAAAGTAAGGCTTTTGTAATCTGTGGAAAACAACCCTGAAATACTGCAGTAAGCTCTCGAGCAGTTTGAGAAACCACCGAGGATTCTCTCAAAACCTACAGGACATTGAAATAGAAGACAAGTGTAAATCACTTCCTTCTCACTGCGAGGTAAGAGCACTGAAAGGTGGTGATGCAATCCGGGTTAATGCCTGACATACAACAGGAAGCACACTCTGTGCCTAAACACAATGTTGAAAACAACTGGGTACTCCTTGAAAAGAAGTAGTCATTTATACCAAATGGTGAGCAAACCAGTGAAAATCACTTGGAAGCGTTGGGTGAGAGGGTAGAAAGGTGCTTGACAATGAGGGAAAATTAGTGCTTAAGAGCAGTTAGCACGTTAGAGCTCACTGTCAGAAACTCCGAATTCACGATTGTGAAACGGGAGAAAATCACTTTGCTATGCGAGGAAAGAGTGTAGAAATATGTTCATGCAAAGGATAGAAATCCCTTACATGGAGCAGTTAATAGCAGCAGAGCTCAGGCTCAGAACCCTGGAGAGTTCACTCGAGTGTGAAATTAAAAAGATGATAGAATAAACACTGGGATGACAGTTGGAAACCACTTCTGATAATCAGGTAAAAGTGCAGAAGGATGTTTGCAGAATTCAAGAAATTCATGGCGAAGTGCAGATAGCGCACTATACCACAGTTTTAGAAACCAATGGGAAATCACAGAACAGGAGTGATACAATACACTGACTAGTCAGGAAATACTTTTGAATGTGAGGAAAGAGGATAGAAACCTTTTTGTACCATGCAGGTACAGACCTGAATTGCAGCAGTAAGCACACTCCAACAGTGAGACACACCACTGAGAGTTCAATGAAGAGCCCCGTGAATGTGAGTGAACTCTAGAACAAGGCAAATCAGTGCTCGCTCACTGTAAGGAAAAGTGTAGAGGGTTTCGAGTACAACGTGAGCAATTCACTGACACAGAGCAGTAAGTGCACTATACCAGAGTTTTGGAAACAACTAAGAAGGCCCTGAAAGAAGCAGTCCTTATTCCAAGTAGTATGAAAACAATTGAAGATCACTGTGTAAATTGAGGAAAGGGAAGATAAAGGCGTTTGACAATGTGGGGAACATAGTGCTTAATCGCAGTAAGCATATTATCTTGAAACTTTGCATTCACTGTATGGCAACAGTAAACTGGACTGAATGGTTAGAACATAGCAGAAAATAGCTTCAAAATGGGAGAATAGAAGGTAGAGAAATGTTTACAGACAGTGGAAATCCCTTCCACAGTGCAGTAATCACACCAAAGCACACTGTTAGAAAACCCTGAGGATTCACTGGAAAGCAAAACTGAACAGGAATAAACAGTTGGATATCCCTTGGAACCATCAGGCAAGAGTGCAAGAAAGGTGTGGGTGCAATGTGAGACAACACCTGGTAAAATGCAGACAGCACATTATACCCCATTTTCAAAAACACTATACGAAATCACTGCAAAGCATCAGAAAACTGACAACATAGAAAACAAATTAAAATGCCTTGTCACTATGAGGAAAGAATTTAGAAAGGTTCTTATACACTGCGGGAAATACCCTGAAACAGAGCTACAAGCACACTATAGGAATGTGAGAACACACTGAGAACTAACTGAGAGGAGCACGAAACAAAGAAAAAGCCTTGGCAAACTAGTGCAAATCACATCTCCCTTTGAGCAGAGTGCAGAAAGGTGTTTGTACCATTTCGGTAAGTCTCTGAAATTGAGCAGTAAGTACACAGCTGCATAGTGTTAGAAAACAGGAGGAGATGCTTGAAAAGAAGCAGTTACTTCCACCCTATATATTCCAAACAAGTGAAAACCATTTTGGAACATGAAGAAACATGTAGAAATGTGTTTATACAATAAGGAGAAATGCCTTAAACACAGGGATGACTGTTGGAAATCACTTCTAATAATAAGGTAACAGTGCACAAGGATGTTTGCAGAAGTCAAGAATTCCATGGTAAAGTCAGAGAGTACACTATACCACAGTTTTAGAAACCAATTGGAAATCACAGAAGAGGAGTGATAAAGTAGACTGACTAGTCAGGAAATAATTCTTAAGGTGAGGAAAGAGGATATAAATCTTTTTGTACCATGCGGGTACAGACCTGAATTGCAGCAGTAAGCTCCTGAATTGCATCAGTAAGCACACTCAGACAGTGAGACAAACAATAGAGACTTCACGGGAGAGCCCTATGAAAGTGAGTGAAATGGAGAACAAGGCAAATCAGTGCTCACACACTGTAAGGAAAGGTGTAGAGAGTTTTGAGAACAATGTGAGTAATTCACTGGCATAGAGCAGTAAGTGCATTATACCAGAGTTTTGGAAAAAACTAAGAAGGCCCTGTGAAGCAGGGGATTTCCCAGGCGTGAAGACGGCGGAGCCCCTAGTGTAGGACACTTGCATGCATGAATCTGGAGACCAGGTTCTGGGATGCAGGTCTAACTTTATTGAGGAAGTACAGTTATTTATAGGTGAGGTGGCCAGTCATGGAATACCATTTTGGGAGAGCCAATGAAAGGTCAGGGTACTGTGTAGGTGGCTCTGAGAGGGGCTCAGGGGGGTGTTGCCATCTCCCTGGTGTGCCAGAAAGATCTGAAATGCTGGAGTAAGCTCACAGCATGCATCAGCCTCTGCACCAAGACAATACCTGTGCTCTACCTACATCTCCCCCTTCCTTTTATTAGTGCCCATTGGATGTGTATAGTCATGGCCTACTGTACAGTTATGCGGGCTATCATGGTGAACATACAGAAGAGGAAAAATGCTATACCAGCTAGGGTAGCCCAAATGAATAAGTTAGCGGGGTTTAGCCAAGTGAGGTGGCTGAAACCCAAAGTAAGATACATTTTTTGCAGTGGTACAATCAAAAGAGCTCTCATTGCTTATGAGAAAAGAAAAGGGAGCCTAAAGCAAGGCTGAAAGAAATGCTGGGTGGACTTACTCGTCTGTTTAGTAACATTGCCCTCCCAGCTGCTCTCTGAAGTGTTAAGAGTAGTTAACCATTTTAACACCTGGTGGTTGAAAGGATCACAGAATAAGGTTCCATTCCAAGAAACCTCACTGTGTCTGGCCCTATCACAGAGAAACCCCACCGAACAGTTAGAGGCTCGGGTGACAGGGAATTGGAGACTATGGTTCTCCACAGGCATTAAGACCCCAGGGTGTTGCACCATGGTCCATAGAGTCTATCCGTGTGCTCCTGTACTGTTGGCCGTGATTATAGTATACATTAATAAGAATAGAGTCCCTGCTGAAGGATTCTCCTCTGGTGCCATTCGTGCTGCTTTTTCCTGTAGCGCCTTGATATCACCCTTCTGCCTCGGGGATGTCTCCTCCGGAGGTGCCGTGTCTCCTCTTCAAGTGAGAGGTCCTTTCCGCCACTGGTGGGGTGACTGGCCTCCGACTCACCTCTTAAGGTGTGCAGCTTGATGTCTCTCTCTGGAATCCAGAGAGGATGCCTCTTGCCTTCTAGGAAGATATAAGCAAAAACCTCTCCCTTGGGGTAATAGTGGATCGGGGCCCTTCCACATTCTTGAAAGGGGATCCCACCATGGAACCAGGGGAAGGAGTGTTGGAAGATCCCAAAGACCTCCCCAGTGCTTGTGTATTGGAGGGAGACAATGATTATCAAAATGAAAAAAGTTTAATGTGGTTAAAGCCTGTGTTAATATAGTATGTGGGTTACTTCCTATTATCCCCTCTTTCTCTTTTTGTATTTGGATTTTAAGCTCTCTTACTTGCGGGGCTGAGAGCTGCCCCCTTTCCCGTTTAAAGGAGGTAGAGTATTGCCTTCCTTACCTTTATTGGAGTGGCAGTCACATCGCCAGTGAAAAGCCCATTCTACACTGAGGGGAGGTTGTTTTTCTCCTTCTCAGAGGGAGGTTGTTTTTTTCTCTGTAGCGACCTAGCTACGCCCCCTTTAGGGCCTCAGCTCCTACTCTTAGATTCACGTGTTCTGGGAGCTCAGCAGCCAAAGCTGCTGCAGGTCTACTGCTAACATCGCAACACGCAAGGACCCAATCATCAATATTTCTGGACTTTACTGGTGCTATGGCCTGTCTACACTGCGCAATAGCTCCTTCCCATGCTAATTCTCGAGTGAGGGCATCAGCTGCCTGAGAATGAGTAACCTTCCCATCAACAGCCTCCCG
>PVJC01047118.1:0-13031 GCA_004026665.1 Murina feae
TGATCTCTCAGACTCTTGCCCTCCCCTGCACGTTGTTCTCTTTTTTGAGCTGTGGCCAGGGCTGGGTGCTGCCTGCCTCCCAAGCTTGCCTACTGCCCATCTTCCTCCAGCCACCAGAAAGCAGGGAAAACCCCGCCTTGTGGTCAGGCCAGCCTTTTCCTGCTCCCTGATCCCCGGAAGGGACCTGGGGAGCCGCCAAGCTGGCCCCCAGCCCCCAAGAGCTTGCTTTCCTGCTCCCCAGTGCCCCCCAAAGGGCCTGGGGAGCTGCCAAGCAGGCCACTGACTCTTTTCCACTCACCAGTCCCCTGCTGCCTTCCTTTCCCACTCCCTGGTGCCGCCAAGGGGTCTGGGAGCTGCCAAGCAGGACTCCGGCCCCTGAAGCCTTGCTTTCCTGCTCCCCAGTGCCCAGCAAAGGGCCTGGGCAGCCGCCAAGCAGGCCGAGATGCCCCCCGCTGCCTCTTTCCCACTCACCGGTACCCTGCTGCCTTGCTTTCCCACTCCCCAGTGCCCTGCAAAGGGCCTGGGAAGCCGCCAAGCAGGCCCTCAACCCCCCGCCACCTCTTACCCACTCCCCAGTGCCCTGCAAGAGGCCTGGGCAGCCGCCAAGCAAGCCAAGACCCCTCGCCGCCTCTTTCCTGCTCCTTGATGCCCCTCAAAGGGCCTGGGCAGCTGGCAAGCAGGCTGCCGCCTCTTTCCCACTCCCTGGTGCCCTGCAAAGGGCCTGGGCAACCGCCAAGCAGGCCGCCGACCGCCCGCCACCTCTTACCCGCTCCCCGGTGCCCCTCAAAGGGTCTGAGGAGCCACCAGGCAGGCCCCCGGTCCCCACCACCTCTTTCCCACTCACTGGTCCTGGGTCCTGCGCTGTTCTGCCCTGCAGCCGCTCTGTGCACTCGGGAGGTTCCTCAGCCCTGCCTGTGCCCTCTCACAGTCTGGGACCCCTCTGGGGGATGTCCACCTGCTGGCATGCCTGACCAGCCTGGGTGAGGGGCTGATGGCTGTCTCCAGGCTGGCCAAGCCCCCCAGTAACGTCCCTTACCCCATTGGGTTGTGGCCAGCGTGGGTGACGGGCTGATTGGCGCTTTCAGGCTTTAAGGCTGCCCACAGCTCCCATTGACCCAATGTCCCAGCAAGGCTGGCTGGAAGCCAGTTTCTGGGGTTTGTTTATCTTCTATAATTGATGCTGTTCCTTTAAGGCGAGGCCTCCTAGTAACGAAGCCTCCTCTCTGCTTCACCTTGGGGCGGCGTCTATAATGAGACAATGTTACTTAGTGCTTAGGCAAGGTCTGCTGTTTCCTTCAGCTCCCAAGGATTCTATGATTGTTATTTTGTTGCAAACATGTGTTTGGCTTGAGCAGGATGAGCGGAGCGGGCGGCAGTTTCACTTTCACTCATGCTGCAATGGAAGCTGCTATTTACTCAGGTCCGTGAGTGGCGGCCTCCATGTTGGCTTGTCTAATTTGCATACAGTTGCTCTGATTGGCTGGTCCCAGAGAAACGGTTAATTTCAATATTACGCTTTTATTAGTTAAGATTTGTAAGACCCTATGGGCCACAGCAGCCACATGTCATGCCAGGCCCTCGACACCCATGACCCAGAGTCCTCAAAAACATTCCTATGAGAATAAAGGCCAGCCTCCCTCTGTCTGCGTCCTGTGAAGTCCCCTCCCCAACTCCATTTCCCACTTGATCAGTCAGTCAGTCACAGCTGCTCCAGCAGCACTAGGGTTCCGCCACAGGACCTTTGCACCTGTTGTTCTCCCTGCCTGCATGGCTGTTCCTCCAAGTTTTCAAATCCCTCCCTCCTCCCCATCTTAGTTCCAATGTCACCACCTTTGAGAAGCCTCTGCTTTATTCCTCAGGGGCATGTTTTCTTTTGGGTTCTCCTCCCATCCTGGGGAATGTTCCCCTTTCTGGACTTGACTGGTTGCTTCCTTGTGATCTATAGCTTCTTCCTTAGGATTTCCACATCCCAACTGATGAAGAGGTACCTTTAGTCTCCACCAGCTCTCCACATGGGGGTGTTAGCAGCCACCAGTTCTCACCACTGGACCCATGATCTCTTGAGGATGATTTCCAACCTTACATTCCTTCTGCTGGAATGAACTGAGGTCCTTCTCAAATGAACTGCCTCTCAGCTACTAGTTGTATGATTTATGTTCTTACCATTCAAGATCCCCAGGAGGCAACTGGACACATGAGCTCACCAGGGAGGCCTGGGGTGGGGGCAGATCTCAGGGTCTTCAGTGGTCACATTATAAGCATATAGGCAGCATCCAGGAACTACTAGCTGACATAGTAATCATATAATAATGTAGGTTATAATAATATGTTCTTGACATAATAATGTTATGATTATTTAACACTCTAATAGGGCAGCCCTGGGTGGGGCAGTGGTTCCCAGTATGCTATGAAGTAGGCCCACAAGTGAGAAGAGAGGTTTACTCAGGCTAATATTCGTGCTTGGGGCAGTCTGAAGGGCTTCTGGGATGGAGTGAGCACCCATGTTGGTGAGGTCAGGAAAACGTTCCAGGACAGGGGTGCCCCACCTGTGCTCCTTCTAGAATAATATCCAAGTAACAGGAGGGAAAGATCTGTGATCTTGAACTGCTCAACCTGAAAAATGTGAGGGTCCTGGGCCAGATGGAGCTGCCAGGTGTGCCAGGTGATTGGACAAGGAAACCTGGGAGGGCCCCGGGGGAAAGGGAGCAGAAAAGGATATGCCCGAAGTCTGCCAGGAAAGGAAGCTCCGTGCCCCCAGGGCAGGAAAAGGAAGTGACTATGAGTTAATTGTTAGGGTTTTGGCCAGTGACTCAGGCTGTGAAAGATTTCACAGCTGAGAGAAGAGGTGGATGCAGAGAGAAAGTTTACTTTCCCTGAAGGGAAAAGGCCAGGCATTGCTAATCAATACAGAGGCAGGTAATAAACAGAGGCCTACTCTTTTACCGAGTAACGGCTGCTGTTGTTAGGTGACAAGGAAGGGGGGGAGGGGATTGGGGGCTGAGACAGTCTGGCAGCTGTCCTAGGGAAGTGTCCCAAGCCTGTAAAACATGCTTAGAGCAAAAATTATGAAGAGTTCAAAAGAGGCTTGTTTGAAGGGGGTAAGGGGGCTTTCTATTAACTAGAGACTCCTTGGTGGAAATTATCCCTGAGTTGTAAGACAGCAGGGAGGAGGGGTATGCAAGAATGTAGCCTTGAGAGTAGCTTATCTTGTCTTACAGTTTGAACTAAGGGGCTGTTTGAATCAGAGGAGCAAAAAGTCTTGGGGTTTAATTACCCATGTGCTTCTCATAAATTATGGAAGGCCCCAGCAAGGGAAAAGAGGCCTTTTTCTTGTCCTCACACTCACATCAATGAGCCAAAGAAAGCTTGTGGAAGTCAAGAGAGGGGGAGTCCAGTGTCCCAATGGAACCCAGACATCAGGAAGCAAGGCAAACTTCCTGTTTTTTTTTTTGTTTTTTTTTTTTGGTTTTGGTTTTGTAAAGTTGCTCAAAATCTTAAAACTCAAGTTACCAACAGTTACTGCCAAGGACATTGTGAAAGGCATCTAGGATGAGGAAAGTGCCCTGCTAGTGGGAATGTTCTGCCCCAGCGAGGCCAAAGATGGGGTTCCCTGAGGCTGAAGCATTGGGGGCACAGAACAGGAAGGGAGAGTCCTGACGGGGGTGACTACAGTTCTCTTTTGGGACCACTAGGAGCCTCAATCCCTGTTGGTGGCTGGGGAAGTTTTGGAAAAATAATGAGGAAAAAAGGCAACATTTATGAAGCATTTACTATGTGCCATACCCCATCTGTATAGTCTAAACAGATTCACATAAAGTGCTTAAGGAAATAAGACAAAGACAAATCCTTTATGATCTCACTTTTATGTGGAATCTATTCCCCCCCTCCAGCTTTATTGAGATATAATTGACATAAACATCATGTAAGTTTAAAGTGTACAGTGTAGTGTTTTGATAAATGTATATGTTGCAAAATGATCGTCGCAATAAGGGTTAGTTAGCACATCCAGTCCCTCATATAGTTACATTTTCTTATGTATGAAGAGAACCTTTAAAAGCTACTGTTAGCAACTTTTAAACACACAGTATGTATTATTAACTAGTAGAGGCCTGGTGCACAAAAATTTTGTGCACTCAGGGGGGTCCCTCAGCCTGGCCTGTGCCCTCTCACAGTCTGGGACCCCTTGGGGGATGTCTACCTACTGGCATGCCTGGCCAGCCTGGGTGAGGGGCTGATGGCTGTTTGCAGGCTGGCCAAGCCACCCAGTGAGGACCCTCACCCAATGGGGGTGCCTGTCCAGCCTGGGTGAGGGACTGAGGGCCATTTTCAGGCTGCCCACAGCTCCCATTGACCCAACGTCCCAGCGAGGCTGGCTGGAATCAGGTTTCTGGGGTTTATCTTCTATAATTGAAACTTTGTTGCCTTGAGCAGAGGCCTACTCAGGCAATGAAGCCTCCTGTTTGCTTCAGCTCTGTGGCTTCTATAATTGAAACATTGTTGCCTTGAGCAGAGGCTCAGCTGGCCTAGGAAGGCAGTTTCAACTTCATTCCTGGTGCAACGAAATCCTCCTGTTTGCTCTAGCTCCATGGCTGCCAGCTGCCATCTTGGCTGGGTTAATTTGCATACAACCACTCTGATTGGCTGGTGGGCATGGCTTGGCTGGTGGGCGTGGCTTAGGTGTCTCGGAGTGATGGTTAATCTGCATATTGCTCTTTTATTAGATTAGATAGTCACCATTGCTGTACATTAGATCCCCAGAAATTATTTATTTTAAAACTGCAAGTTTGTACCTTTTGGCCATTTCACTCATTTCTGCATCACCCAGCCCCTGATAATCACCAACCTATTCTCTGATACTACAAGTTTTTTTTTTTATATTTATATGTGGAGTCTAAAATAGCTGAACTCGCCTTGACAGTGTGGCCCAGTGGTTGAGTGTTTACCCATTCACCAGAAGGTCCCAGTTTGATTCCCTGCCAAGGTACATGCCTGGGTTTCATTCTTGACTCCCAGCAGGGGCGTGCAGGAGGCAGCTAATCAATGTTGATGTTGATGTTTCTTTCTCTCCCTTCCTTTCTCGCTAAAATCAATAACAAAATAAAATAAAATAAAAAAGTTGAACTCAGAAACAGAGAGTAGATTGGTGGTTATGGAGGGCTGGGGAAGGGGGTAATGGGGAGACATTGTCAAAGGTACAAACTTGCAGTTATGAGATGAGTTGGAACCTAATGTACAGCATGGTGATTATAGTTAACTAGAGGCCCAGTGCATGAAATTCATGCACTCAGGTGGCGTCCCTCAGCCCAGATTGTGAGAGGGCACAGGCCAGGCTGAGGGACCCCACGGGTGCATGTTTGGGACCAGGGAGGGACATGAGAGGCTGGCCAGCAGGGGAGGGACCTCGGGGGATGGGGGCACCAGGGTGTTTCTGGCCCATCTCATTCAGTCCCGGTCTGCCAGACCCCAGCAGCAAGTTAACCTACTGTTTGGAGCATCTGCCCCCTTATGGTCAGTGCATGTCATAGCGAGCAGTTGAGCAGCCTTAGCATATCATTAGCATATTACACTTTGATTGGTTGAACGGATGACCAGACGACCAGACACTTAGCATATTAAGCTTTTATTGTATGGGATAATTGTATTGTGTGCTTGAAAGTTGCTAAGAGAGTAGAACTTAAATGTTCTCACCACAAAAAGGAACTGGTAATTATGAGGTGATGGAGGTGTTAGCTAACCTTATGTGATAATCCTTTCATGATATGTACATGTATCACATCATCTCACATCACATGGAATACCTTAAACTTACACAATGTTATATGTCAATTCTACCTCAACAAAGCTGGAAAACTCTTCCATGAAAATGAATGAAATCTTACCATTTGTGACAACATGGATGGACCTAGAGAGTATTATGCTAAGTAAAATAAGTCAGAGAAAGATACAGTAGATACCATATGATTTCACTTATATGTCGAACCTAAAGAACAAAATAAACAAAACAGATACAAAGAACAGACTGAGGGTTGGAGGGGGTTGGTGATAAAGGTGAAGGGAGTAAGCAGTTCAGATTGGTAGTTACAGGGATATAAAATACAGCATAAGGAACATAGTCAATTAATTTGTAACTAGAAACCCAGTGCACAAAATTCATGCACTTGGGGAGGTCCCTCAGCCCAGCCTGTGCCTTCTCACAGTCTGGGAGCCCTCGCAGGATGTCCGACTGCTGGCTTAGACCCACTCCCCTCCTAAGCCAGCAGTCAGACATCCTTAGCACTGTGCTCACCAGCCATCTGGCTGAGTGGCGCTCCTGCATTGGGCGTCTGCCCCCTGGTGTCAGTGTGCATCACAGCGACTGTTTGTTCCACTGTTCAGTCGATTTGCATATTAGCCTTCTATTATATAGGATAATATGAGTAAAGGAAAATGCACAAAAATTATAAATGAATTTGTGTGGTATGTTATTTTGTGTCTGGGCTCTTTTGCTATTATGTTAGTGAGAATCATCCAGATTGTTGTATGTAGCTGCAATCCAAACACTAATCGATGAGGGTGGGGCAACAGTTTTTTTCTGTAAAGGGCCAGATAGTAAACATGTTTGGTTTTGTGGGCCATAGGGTCTCCATCACAACTACGCAAGTCTGCCACTGACATGCCAAAGCAGCCACAGATGATATATTAAAAAGAGGGCATAGAGGATACAACCAAGATGGCGGCATAGATAAACACCTGAACTTGCTGCTGTGCACAACCACATTAAAACTACAACTAAAAGACAAAACGAATACTATCCAGAACCATGGGAAGGCTGGCTGAGTGGAAATTCTACAACTAGAAGGAAAGAGAAAAGCACATTGAGTTGGTAGGAGGTGCAGAGGTGTGGAAGTACAGAAGTACAGAGGCGCGTGAGAAAGGGACGAACAGCTGGTTCACTGTTATCTTTTTCAATCGGGAGGAGAAACAAGCTCCTGACAGCTCTGAACTCCAGTTCAGGGTGAGAATTTGGGGACCCAGACTCATACGGAGAGAAACTGGACTGTCTGGCATCAGGCCAGAACGTGAGGGTGGTTTTCTCACAGGAATACTTGCAGTGGTCATTGTTCCTGCATGGGGCCACGGGACACAGACCCTGGGACCTCTCTGAGGCAGAGCAGACTGGCAGCCATTGCAGTTTGCTCCACCCTGGCGATTCCCTGAGACCCCACCCCACCCAATTTACAACCCCACCCAAGCTGTGTGCAGAGGCTTTTGCATATGAATGGCCTGGCCTTTCTCCACCTAAAAACCTGAGCAGACTCAGTGAGTGCCAAAGCCCCACTGAAGCAATTTCTGCCCCATAGGGGTGTCTCCAGCACAGAAATTCTCCCATCGTAGACACAACTGGTCCTCATAGCCAATTGACCTGAAGGTCAGTTCCTTCCAGTGATACCAACAGCAATCAAGGATTAACTACAACAAGACTGTGCACCACAAAGGGGTACACCAAGAATGTCCACCTCAGGTAATTGAGGAGGCTGAGCCACTGGGCCCTATAGGACACCTAGCACACAAAGCCACTCTATCAACATAAGAAAGCAGCCAAAATGGGGAGACAAAGAAACAGATCACAAATGAAAGAAATGGAGGAAAGCAATCTACTGGGTATAGAGTTCAAAACCACAGTTATAAGGATACTCAAGAATCTTCTAGAAACCTCCGAGAAATATAGTGAGACCCTCAAGGATATGTAAAAAGACCAATTAGAAATCAAGCATACACCAACTGAAATAAAGAATAATATACAGAGATCCAACAGCAGACTAAAGGATTCCAAGAATCAAGTCAAATATTTGAAATACAAAGAAGCAAAAAACACGCAACCAGAAAAGAAAAAAGAAAAAAGAATCAAAAAATATAAAGACAGTGCAAGAAGCCTCTGGGACAACATCAGGTGTACCAACATCTGAATTATGGGGGTGCCAGAAGAAGAGAGAGAGCAAAATATTGAAAACCTACTTGAAGAAATAATGACAGAAAACTTCCACTACCTGGTGAAAGAAATAGACTTACAAGTCTAGGAAGCACAGAGAATCCAAAATAAAAGGAATCCAAAGAGGACAACACCAATACACATCATAATTAAAATGCCAAGGGCAAAAGACAAAGAGAGAATCTTAAAAGCAGCAAGAGAAAAGCAGTTAGTTACCTACAAGGGAGTACCCATAGGACTGTCAGCTGATTTCTCAACAGAAACTATGCAGGCCAGAAGGGAGTGGCAAGAAATATTCAAAGTGATGAATAGGAAGAACCTACAACCAAGATTACTTTACCCAGCAAAGCTATCATTCAGAATTGAAGGTCAGATAAAGAGCTACACAGATAAGAACAAGCTAAAGGAGTTCATCACCACCAAACCAAGATTATATGAAATGCTGAAGGACATTCTTTAAGAAGAGGAGGAAGAAGAAAAAGGTAAATATAAAAAGTATGAACAACAAAGTGACAACAAATACATATCTGTCAACAAGTGAATCTAAAAATCAAGTGAATAAAAAATCTGACGAACAGAATAAACTGGTGAATAGAATAGAATCAGGGGCATAGAAAGGTAGCGGACTGACAATTCTCAGGGGAAGGGAGTGTCAGGGGTGCGGGAAGAGACTGAACAAAAATCATACACCTATGGAGGAGAACAGTGGGGGTTGGTAAAAGCAGGGGGTGGGGTGGGAACCAGGTGGAGTGGAGCTATGGGGGGGGAGGGAGGAACTGTAATAATCTGAATAATCTAAACAATAAAGATTTATTTAAAAAATAAAGGGGGGTGCATAGCCATGCTGGCTCAATGGTTGAGTGTTGACCTATGAACCAGGAGGTCACAGTTTGATTCCTGGTCTTGATCCCCAGTGTGGAACATGCAGGAGGCAGCTGATCAATGATTCTGTCTCATCATTGATTTTTTTTCTCTCTCTCCCTCTCCCTTCCTCTCTGAATTCAATAAACATAGGTATATATATATATTTTTAAATGGGCATGACTGTGTCCCAAGAAAAATTTCTCTATGCAGATTGGGATTTGAATGTCATATACTTTTCATCTGTCACTAAGTATTATATATTTTTTCAATGATGTAAAAGTGTAAAAACTGTTCAGCAGTACCTGAAAAAAGTTCAGTGTAGAATTGCCATATAATCCAGCAATTACACTCCTGGGTACATACCCATGAGGATTAACACAGGGGCTCTGAGAGATACTTGCACACTAATGTTCGTAGCAGCATCATTCACAATAGCTGAGCGATGGAAACAACCAGACTGTCCAATAATAGATGATTGGTTACCCAAAATACGACATAAAATGGAAGTTCATAGAGACAGAAAGCAGAATAAACGTCAAAATTCCTCTGCTAGATATCCTGTACAGGTTCACTCTGAAGCTCTGTCTCCCCTTTATTGTACTTTGTTATGGATTTCCAGAATTTATGAGAAGCACCTGCCAATTAAATCCCGAAACTGCTGGCGTCTCTGTTCCAGGGGTGGGGGAACCTTTTTTCTGCCGAGGGCCATTTGGGTATTTATAACATCATTCTCAGACCATGCAAAATTACCAACTTAAAAATTAGCCTGGTATATTGAGTCAAGCATGTGATTAACTTACCCCTGATGCCTTGACAGGGCCAGACCAAATGATTTGAGGGCCTTATACGGCCCCAGGCCTGATGTTCCCCACCTCTGATACTTCCAACAGTGGGATGAGATAAGACTGCACTCTTCCTCCTCCTCCCCCGCCCTGTTGGTTTCAGGGAGATTTAAGCTATGTGTTCTCTAGTTGCATTAAGTTCCTTCTCTTCTCCCCCTTCCCTTCCCTCCTCTCCAGCATTCTTTGGAGGGACAACCATTTGCTCGCAAGCTCCCTGGCTGGGGGAAGACAAGGGCTTGCAATTTACAAGCTGGTTGCAGGCTGCCAAACTGTTGGGCCTTGTTTAATTTTCTTGTCTCAGTTTCCCTATTCCTCCTGCCCTGAAATTTTCCTAGCTTTTTGCTGTCCTGTAGCAGGTCATGTGAAAACAGGTGGTGGGCTGGATTTGCCCACAGGCTGTTGCAGATTGTTCTATTGAGGAAACAAACCGCAGTTTCATGTACCCATTCTCTGCGGATGGACACTTGGGCATGAACATAGTGTGCGGGTCTCACACAGGATGCTACTCTGGTCTTGTTTGCAATCCCACTCCGGCATGCTCACTCCTTTCCCTACCTGTCCTTTGGACTGTGGCTTCGGGAATCATCCCAAGTACTACCTCCGGGGCCAATCCCAACCAGATGTGGGAAGGGAGAGTTCTGGAAGAGGGCGGCTGTGCCAGGGAGAGTGACAGCTTCCACCCCTGCTCCCTGCAATCTGCTCCAGGGGCTTCCTCTTGGCCCCGGATGTGGGCAGGGAGGACTAGGGGGCCAAGGGACATATTACCTAAGACAGGAAACCCTACAGGCAGAAGCCTTAAAGAGAGATATATGTCAGCAGCATGGAATTTGTGTCCAAGATTTGGCTCACTTTGTCCGCTGGAAGGATAAGTGACATGTTCTGGGGGCCTGACCTTCCCAGATAACAGGGGCTGACCCGGCCCTTGCAGGGCGAAGGCTCTTGCGCTTCTCCACCTCCCTATCCTGGGGCTGCTGGTGTGGGTGGAATTGCTATGTCCGTGGATGAAGCCATCTATGAGAAGACCCAGGATGCTGTCAGCTCCCTGAGTAAGGACTTTTACAACCCAGAGGCTCCTCTGATCCCTGACCTGGAGGGAAGGTCAAGCCAGCCCCAATCCTAACCCAAACCAGAGCTCGACCCCAACCCACTCTCATCTTAACCTCAATCCCAACCAAACATCAATCTCAAGCCCAATCCCAACTAAACCTCAAATTCAAACTCAACACTAAACCCAACCCAACCCCATTCAGCTCCAGCTAAATTTAACCATAGCTCCACGCCTTCCTTCCTCCAAACCCACCTCCAGCAGACCCCAGATGAGACCCCGTCACCAGGGCTCTCCACCAGGCCTTCCCCTGAGGGTTTCTTGACCCCCTCCCTATCTCCAAGCCACCAGGCCCCAGGCAACACGAGAATTGGGGTGAGGCCGCATGGTCCCACAGAACCCCTCCTCCTGCAGGCTTGAGGCCACAAGAAACATTTGATCTGGAGGAAGGCATGTCACCTCCAGGTCCTGGTCACCTGCGGGCAGATGAGCACAGAAGTCCATTCTCCATGCTCTCAGTTCTGTGCCCATGCCCTGAAACCCCTTTCCCATGTCCAGCCTCTATTTCTCTAAGACCCTAGAGCCTCTACTTCCCTAGGGTCCTGGTCCACCTGCCCAGCCTTCTCCCTGCTCCTCTGGCGGGATCCATTTTCTCAGGACACTGATGTCTAGGCCCCCAGCCTCCAGCCCCCATCCCACTCCTCCCCTCCCCAAGCTGGGCATGCGGCCACCTCCTGAGGTCACTTGGGCGGGGGCAGGGGTCGTGTCCAGGCCTCGTAGGGCCGAGTCTAGGCCTTGGAGGGGTGAAGAGGTGTGGGCGCTGCGCTGAGTAGTGTGGGAGGAAGACAGCCTGTGTTCCTAAAGGAGCCAGTCCTTAGCTGGGGGAGGCATGGGCAGCAGGGATGGAGATGGGGGAGCTCAGCTGAGACTTCCTTCTGCCCTATCCCCCTCCCACATCGACCCACACCTTTAGCCCCGAGAATGGGGCCTCGGAGTCTCTAATGACCCACTGCCAGGGCTCATGGCCTTCAGGAGGGGAGTGAGTGCTACCTCTGAGGTCACCTGGGTCCTGGGTTTCCCAGGAAGTTGCTGATCATTCTCCCTCACGCCCCACGGTGAGGCCTCCTCAGGGGTCTGGGTGTGGAGGAGACAGATCCCTGCCCCCACCCACAACACTCCAGACCTCCAGCAGCTCCGGGTCAGCGTGGACCCCTGAATCATCTCTCAGCCCGGATCCCGGAGCCCTGGCCTCACTCCCCATCCCACTGAAGGAATCCCATGGCACAGGCCAGCCGGTAATGGACAGAAGAGTCTCCATGGGGCCTGCTGAGCTCTGCTCCCTGAGGCCACGCACCACTGTCCGTTTCACATGGGCGGGCCCAGTTCCAATGGTTAGCAACCACGACCACAGCAGCGCCTGCACCCTCAGGAACACTCAAGTATGAAGGCATAGGGCAGGGGACTTGCTTGTTCTTTGGTGGCACATAGTAGGCATTCAGGAAATGTCTGTTGAATATATAGCCACATAGCACACATGAATACACTACCCATGCACACTACGAGCACAGTTACACATGGCCACGTGCACACGCAGTACATGACCCAGTCACCACCGTCACACAGAGACACTATGCCCACAGACACGCATGGACACAAGAGGGCACCCCTGACATACACAGACAAGCCCACAGGGTGGGGTCATAGTGGTACATAGACACACACACCCTGGGCAGACTCGTACTCCCAACACTAAGTCCCACCCCAGCCTGGATGGCACTTGCCCCTGTCTGAACTCAGGGCCCTAAACAGCAAACCCCAGCATCCCTGGGAGCACAAATCCAGGTGATTCAGGATCCAGTTTCCTAGGAAGCTTAACCTACTGGTTTTGTTACAGGATCCCAGGGCAGGAGGAATGGGGAAACTGAGGCAAAAACGTGAAAACAAGGCCGAACAGTGTGGGCAATTTGCAGCCAGCTTATAATTAACAAGACTTTGTCTTCCCAGCCAAGCACATGAGAGCAAATGGTTAAAAACCTTCCGAATGAGAGAATGCAGAGAGGGAGGGGAGGGGAAAGGGGGAAAGGCAGCTTTACTCCCTCAGCAGGGAAGCCTGCAGTCTCAGGCTGGGCAAGACACAGCTGCAGGCGCTTCTCATGAATTCTGGGAAGGCCACAACAAAGAAAAAAAAGGGCCTTGAGAATGACTCTGCACCGACACAGTCAGCAGAGGAATGTGAGGCCCGTGGACAGGAGGGTACAGACGCTCAGACCCACCCACTCGCTCTTCAGTGAGCTGAGAGCCGTCTGCTCCT
>PVJC01047119.1:0-13091 GCA_004026665.1 Murina feae
ATCTTGAGATGAGGTGGTTACCTTCTATCACCCTGCAATCCCAGGGTTCTTAAAATAGAACAAGAAGGCAGAAGAAGAGTTAGTGTGAGAGTGAAGCAATGTGAGTAGGACTCATCCCTTCATTTCTCTCTTTGAAAATGGAAGAGAGACATGAGCCCAGCCATGCAGGCAGTTTCCAAAGGCTAGGAAGGCCAAGGGATTCAGCCTTATAACCACCAAAAAGGACCACAGATCTGCCAGGACCTTGATTTTAGCGCAGGAGGCCTGTGTTAGACTTCTGACCTACAGAACTGTAAAATAATATGTTCACTTTGACTGTATAATTTTAAGCCACGAAGTTTCAAGTAACCTGTTAACCGCATCATAAAAAATCAAATGCAAAGGCATAACCTAGTGCATGAACACATGCTCAGTAAGCACCTTCTGAGCAAATACATTATTTAATAGTCGAACAGGTGTAACTTGTGCAAGACATACAGCTAGTGAGTGGTAGATCCTGAGTCAGGCCTTTTGTGCCTCTTCCCACAATCCATGCTCTCACCCTCTAAGTCCCTCTGTTTTTGATGTTGTCATAATAATATCCTTTAAATTGTGTTTTGAGGTTTTTCCCCCTGAAAAATAAGATGTAAACATATGTAGAAAACCATAGATTCTTAAGCATCCATTCTATGAAGCAAATAGTTTGTAGCCAATATTATTTTTTTTTATAAAATGGAAAATTTACTAACATTTGCAATTTTTGTAATGAGAGATTATCCCCTTATTACTGCCAAGAAAAACATAATGATGCTGAAATTGGTACTATTACTATCTCATAATGCACCTATTTCTGTTTTCATAGATATACTTTAATTATTATACTAGAAAACTCTATTTCTGTTTTATCAGACTTTGAACTAGAACTCCAAACCTTAAAACTTAAATATTAAAGACCTAGCCTCCCCAAAATTTTCTACTTTGAAAAAAAATGTGTTTTTTTAATTTTGCATCCTTCAATGTAGAATGACAGCAAAAAATTTAAAGAAAATGCAAAAATGCTAATAAAAGAGTAATATGCAAATTAGACATCACAAGATGGCGCCACCCAGTCTAGCTCAGCCCCGCCACTAAAGTGGTCAAGCCTGTTAGCCAGGCAGGTGGCAGGGGAGGCGGGGTGTCCAAGGGGCAGAACAGACGATCAGAGGGGGCTGAGAGTCCCTTGCCCAGGACAGAGGTCTTTGCCAGAGGCCTCAGGCATGGACAAGGGTGGAGCTGGTGATAGGAGGGGTATGAGGGTGCCCTACCCAGGCATAAGTCCTGGGCCAGAGGCCTCAGACCTGGGCAGGGGCAAGACTGGAGATTGCAGGGGCCTGGGCTCCGCAGAGCCAGCGATCAGAGGGGCAGGGGCAGAGCTTGTGATCGCTGAGGTCTGGGCACCAGTGGAGCCAGCAAAGCAGGGGTCTAGGGGTCTCCTGCCCAGGCCTGCAGCCTTGGCCAGAGGCTGCGGTGGGGCAGAGGTGGAGCCCATGATCTCAGGGCCTGGGCAGCTGCAGAGTCAGTGATCTGAGGCACCTGGGGGTCCCCTGCCCAGGCCTGTAGCCTTGGGTAGAGGCTGCAGTAGGACAGGGGCAGAGCTGGCAATCTCAGGGCCTGGGCAGGGGCAATGTCGGTGAACGGAGGGGCAGGGGCAAAGCCTGTGATCGCAGGGGTCTGGGCATGGGCAGAGCTGGCAATGCAGAGGTCTTGGGGTCCTCTGCCCAGGCCTGTAGCCTTGGCCAGAGGCTGTAGTGGGGCAGGGGCAGAGCCAGTGATTGATGGGACTTGGGGGTCTCCTGCCCAGGCCTGTAGCTTCAGGCAGAGACTGCAGGCCTGGGCAAGGGCAGTGCCAGTGATTGCAGGGGTCGGGAGGTCCCCTGCCCAGGCCTGCATCCTCGGCCAGAGATTACAAGCCTGGGCAGGGGTGCAGCTGGGATTAGAGGGGTAGGAGTGGAGCCGATTATTAGAGTGAACTACAGAGGAAACACCTTTTCTTACCACTCATTGGCTAAGCTCCCTGTATGTCACAGGTAATAGTCTTAGTAACTTGGGTAATAAGAATCCAAAAAGGCGATCTAGGGTTTTTCCACCACACTCCTGGAGAAAAAAAAATGAAGGTCCACTGCTGGAGGACTAAGAAATGTCATATCCTGCCCTAGCCAGTTTGGCTCAGTGCATAATGCCTCAGCCTGTGGACCACAGGGACTGGGTTCAATTGTGACCAAGAGCATGTACCTTGGTTGCAGCCTCCTCCCTGGCCGGGGCCCAGTTCAGGGCTCATGCAGGAGGCAACCAATCAAAGTGATCCTTTCACTTTGATGTTTCTCTCTGTTTTTCCCTTCTCTTCCACATTCTTTAAAAATCAATGGAAACATATCCTCAGGTGAGGATAAAAAAAAAAAGAAAGAAAGAAAGAAATGTCATATCCTATGAAAGACACATCTTGAAAATGCCTAAAGAAAGTTGTCATTTTTTCATGGTTAAGGGACTGGAGTCCATGAAAGTTGATGAAAACACCTTGGTGGCTGTGGTGACTCGCAGTGGCTGCAGCAGCTGGGTGATGGGTCTGGTCGCTTCCCCTGATTAGCCTGGTCGCCTCCCACAGACTGTGGGTTAGGCCTGTTCCCCAAGGGGAGCAGGGAGCAGGCCTAAGCCGTCAGTAGGACACCCCCTGAGAGCTTCCAATATGTGAGAGGGGGTAGGCTGGGCTAAGGAACGCCCCCCCTCCAGTGCCGGAATTTTGTGCACCGGGCCGCTAGTTATACATATTTCTAGTTGTCTTGTAGTAAATCCTCACTCTAAAATTTTATACCTACATATAGTAGATGTTTTAAAATATCAGTTTCTAAACAAATGAATGTTAATAAAAACAAACTTTTCTACCAAAATCACTATTTTATATTTTACATACAGTATTATTCTATACTAATAGCCCTGTGCATGAATCCATGCACTAGTAGGTTGCTGCCGCCTTCCTGTAGCTCTCTGCCCACTGGCCTGCCCTCCTGTAGCTCCCCCGGCCTCCCCCTCATAGTTTGCTCCTCTGCCCTGTCCTGTAGCTCTCTGCCCCCACTTGTGGCCAGTAGGTCATTGCCACCCTCCTGTAACTCTCTGCCCTCTGCCCTGCCCTCCTTATCTTCCCCCACCCCCCTCATAGCTTGCTGCCCTGCCCTGTTCTATAGCTCTCTGTAGCCCACTTGTACCTCCCTGGCCCACCCTCCTGCTGATCTGTGATCTGGTTGTCAAGCCTCAGGGCTTAACAGCTAATTAGCATATTCCTCTCTTATTATATAAGATTTCTCCTTGGTGTTATATTCATGTCACCTTTCTTCACTTCTAAGCTCTGGTTAGATATCTCTCCTCTGTAGTTCCAAAACAACATAGACGTTTCCTATTACATTGTATAGTATCATTTATTCACATTATTCTGTACTGGACTAGAGAAGTCTACAAAACTAAAAGCTGTGACCAAAAGGATCATGTCTATCTTCTTTACTAATACATTTCCAAAATGGTTAGCTCAGTGTTTAGCCCATAGTAGGGTCTCAATAAGTACTTATCAAATACATAAATACAGATTTGTAGCATATTAAATATAATTATAGCTTATATTTAAATGGCTTCATTTTAGAGGAAGCAAAATTTTTACAATCCAAATGTAAATGAAACCTTTGGAACTTATCCTTCGGGGATATCTCTGTTGACATTTATAAAGTAAATTTGCTAGGATTCCTTTCATTTCAAGAAAATAAAAAGGAAACACTTCCAGCTCACTTTTAAAAAAAGGAGTTTTATTAACTCTGAACTGATAAGAAAAAGGTATGGCGCAGCTTAAATGATGTGATCATGGCTCTGATTCGCTCTGCTCTGTTTTCCTCTGTGGGTTGTCTCAGATTTTCTGGTTGGCTGTCCACTAGAGGAAACTATGGCTTTTCTTAGGGCCAGATTTGCTCCTTGCCACTCCTAATTCAGTTCAAAGTCTGGCCCTTTCTCCATGGCACATGCATAAATACTTAGGGAAGGATTTAACTACCAGTTCGATTCTAATGCCTATCTTTTGACCAATCAGTGCACCAAAGATATAGATAGGGTAATAAGACACCCTGCTCACATTCTACCACTAGTGAAGACAGTCTCAGAGGACTGAATAGATTGGGGAAGGAATTATTTTCAGAAGGAAAGCATGCAAGACAGGTGAAAAGCATTTCCTCCCTGTAAGTATTTCTTTAGTTTTGCCTTTTCATAGTTAAAAAAAAACCAAAAACATAAAAATGCTTCAACTGAAATTTTAACTCGGCCATTTTACCTTGTCAAATACTGTGAAGAGTTTTATCAACAAAATGTGGAATTGTGAACTTTTCCATTTAAGAGATCTGCAGAAAGGTAATGAAAATATAAATTGAAATATTAAGATAATCTGAAAAATGTCCAGCATTGCCATTTACAAACTTTCTTTTGAAATCTTGTTTTGATTATACAAATGAAAATTCTAACAAAAGGTTAGTTGGGTCTGGTCAAGATGGCAGAGTGGTGCTTACATGAAAATTGCAACTGAGTTATAGAAAAACCAGTTGAGAATCACCTAAAGACTAGCTAAACAAAATTTTTGTAACCAAGGATATAAAGAAACAAAGCTGAGACCGGTGAGGCGAGCAGAGATGCGGATAGGGCTGGCCCCAAACCTACTTGGTTGAAAATCAAGAGGAAGTTCTAGGTTAGGCTATGTAAGTCCCTCCTGAGGAGCTAGGGATCCCAACCCGACACTGGGCTCCTTAGCCCACAGCAGCAGTGCCAGGAAGAGGAGTCCCCACCCCTGTCCGTGAAAATCAGCAAGGACTCCATCCAGGTGAAATGGAGGGCTGCTGATGTTCTCTTAAAGGAGCCACCCATGGACCGACTTACCGACGAGCTCACTTCAGCACTAGGGCAGCAGTTAACAAAGCATCCGGGCCCAGCTGGCATGGCTTAGTGGTTGAGTGTGGACTTATGAACCAGGAGGTCACGGTTTGAATCCTGATCAGGGCACATGCAGGGATTACAGGCTTGATCCCTTCCTCTCTGCAATCAGTAATTTTTTTCTCAAGTGTCAGGGACATATAGGGAGGAAATGAATTGTCAGGCTTCAGAATGAGGGCTGGTGAGGCAGCTCTGTCCTGGAAATTTTTCCTTTCAGACACAAGCAGAGGGCAAGTCTAACACTCCACTAACCAGACTAATACTACTCTTGGCCCATCCTGATGATTCCTTGAGACCCCCACCCATCCCAAGCCAATTTCAGAGGCTAAATCACACAAGCTTCCAAGTCTTGACCTGTTATGTGGCCTTTCCTAAAATTGCTCTAAGGTCCACAAACCCCAAGCAAGCAGGGGCTGGCCTTGGTGTGCCTTGAACCTCTTGGAAAGGGACCCCAAACCTGGCATGAGTGGCAGCCAGCCTTGGTTCACAGGCTAACCACTCCCAGGCACCTCCATGCCCAGCACATCAGCTACAAACTGAAAATCACTTTGTACCTCCTATTAGGTAGCCCCAGGATGGACAGAAGTAGTGGCCTGCACTGGATCCCCTCTTAAGGGAACACAGAACAAACACAGATTGTGCTTGACTTCCATCAAAAGATGATCTCTGGCCGCTTGGCTCAGTTGCTTGGAGCATCATCCTTATACCAAAAAAGCTTGAGGATACAATTTCCAGTAAGGGCACATACTATGTTGTGGGTTTAATCCCTCATCTGGGTGCATATGGGAGAAAACCGATTAATACTCTCTCATCTATCTATCTATCTATCTATCTATCTATCTATCTATCTATCTATCTCTCTATCTCTCTATCTATCTATCTATCTATCTATCATCTATCTATCTATCTACCTATCTATCTATCTATATCTCTATCTCTAATAATCAATAAAAACTTATTCTCTAGTGAGGATATTTTAAAAATGGATGAATGGACAAAAATATATAGAATGAAATATTACTCAGACATGAAAAAATGACTTATATTTGCAATAACATGGATGGACCTACAAGGTGTTGAGCTAAGTGAAAAGGGTTGGACGAACACAAATATCATATGATTTCATTGATATGTGAAATCTAAAAAAATAAAGAAACTCAGAGGACTGGAGCAAAATCCACGATACAGAGAACACACTAATGGTGTGCAGATAAGAGGGAGTTAGAGGGACTGGGTGAAAAAAGTGAAATGGTTAAGAAACACAAATGGATAATTAGAAAGTACTTACAAAGATGGAAAATACAGTTTAGTGACTATAGCCAATAATCTAATCTAATAAAAGAGTAATATGCAAATTAACATTCACTCCATTACACCCACAAGCCATGCCTACATGCCATGCCCACCAGCCAATCAGGAGCGAATATGCAAATTAACTCAACTAAGATGGCTGCGGCCACAGAGCTGGAGTTGCCCCAGGCAATGGAGGAAGCCAGGGCCCTGAGGGCCCTGAGCTCTACTCAAGGCTACAAAGTTTCAATTATAGAAGATACATCCCAGATACCTACTGGGCTGGGACCTTGGATTGCCAGGGGCAACCCAGGCTTCGAGAGGGCAGGAACCAAGGCAACAAAGTTTTAATTATAGAAGTTGAATAAATCCCAGATACTTGCTTCCAGCCAGGCACCCCAGTGGGGACCCGAACCCTGAAGGGGCTGTGGACAGCCTGAAAATGGCCCTCAGCCCCTCACCCAGGCTGGCCACACCCCCACTGGTGAGGGTCCCCACTGGGGGGCTTGGCCAGCCTGCAAAAAGCCATCAGCCCCTCACCCAGGCTGGCCAGGCACACCAGCAGGTGGACATCCCCTGAGGGGTCCAAGACTGTGAGAGGGCACAGGCCAGGCTGACAGACACCGCTGAGTGCACAAATTTTTGAGCACTGGGCCTCTAGTCCTATTAATAAAAGCCTATGTGGTTGTCATACCCTCATGTCATGACGCCCTCACACCTCAAGGAGCGATCACCAGGAGGCTGCATGCACAGTCAGTGGGCACACGCAAGCGGGCAGGAGCTTGACGCTGTGTGCATGGCAGGGTAGCAGGGTCTGGGGGGGTCTCTCGGCTCCACCCAGCAAGTCCTGGGGATCTCGTGGCTCTGTGCAGCATGAAGACAGGTCCCGCTGCTCTAGCCTATCTCTTTGGGGCAATCCATCAAGGAGTCCTGAGTGGGTGGGTTGGGCATACTTCTTTGGGATGATCAATTGCGGGGCTTCTGCACTGTGAGAGGGCACAGGCCAGGCTGGAGTACCCTCCCCCAGTGCACTAATTTCATTCACTGGGCCTCTAGTATTGTAATAACCATACATGGTGTCAGGTGGGTACAAAACAATGGGGGGAGGTCACTTTGTAAGTTATATAAATATCTAACCACTATGCTATATTCCTGAAACTAATATAATATTGGATGTTACTGTGATTGAAAATAACTTTAAAGTATTTTAAAAAGTAATTTTGTTTTATGTATAATGTATGGTAGAAACATGAAATATAATAAATTAATTCAAAATAATGATGCTTAAAACCTGATGTTTGACAAAATAAGGTGACTTCTATGTCTAAAGGTTGAAAATACAAGAGAGAAATGGTCATTCCAGAGTTAAAACTTTGTTTTAGGTTTATAGTAGATATCTAGCCAATACAGCCCAATTGTTAGCATGTTGAAACAAGATAATTTTTTCAGGGCAGCACTTAGAATTCAAATAACCTGAGTTTATTGGTAATGTGCCTATTACATGTACTTCAGATTTTAATACCCCAAGTAATGTGTTTTATACATTAAGTGATACAAATTCTGAAGATGAATTATTTAATACCTTCTATATATGTCCTAAAGCTTTTAGTCACTTACCAGAGAATTCATCACAAGAAACATGTATTAAACATCTTATCCATAATGTTATTCTACTGTTATAAATTCTTAAAACAAACAGTGCCCCATTAAAATGTAATTTTAATGTGATAATATTCAATTCATAGTGAAGCTTTGGAAGTATAGAATATCTTGGTTGGAATGTGTCAGATGAAATTGAAACATGTCGTGGTTTTTATGGGAAAGGCAAAGAACATATTCTCACCTGAAACAGTCATTTTAACAGCTGTTTTGTTTTGTTTTGTTTTGTTGTGTGTGTGTGTGTGTGTGTGTGTGTATTTTCTTTTAACTGTAAGTATACTGGAAATAGGCAGTGCTTAGTATTTGAAAATAATGGTAGACACCTGAAATATAAAATCAACTTAGACAAGATTGAATATATTTATATTTTTTTAAAGTAGCAGAATGCATTCTTGGTTAACTTTATGCTATATTTTAAATTAATTGGTCTTAGAAAGTTTGTATTCCTGGTTTGTGTTTCTTGGACATAATTGAAAATAATTAACTTCACCATGGAATAAATAAGTATACATATATGTTGACTTTAACAATGTAAACCTGAAACCTTTATCAGTTATGATCTTTTTTTTAAAACATTTTTTATTGATTTTTTACAGAGAGGAAGGGAGAGGGATAGAGTTAGAAACATCGATGACAGAGAAACATTGTTCAGCTGCCTCCTGCACACCCCCCACTGGGGATGTGCCTGTAACCAAGGTACATGCCCTTGACCAGAATTAAACCTGGGATCCTTGAGTCCCTAGGCTGATGCTCTATCCACTGAGCCAAACTGGTTAGGGCCTCAATTCTGATCTTGATTAGCAGTTTATAATCTTATGAAGTGAGAAAGTAATATACTTCAGATTTTAGTATTCTTACAACTTTTCTTTGTGCTCCTTAACCAGACCTAAGTGTTTTCTCTTTAAATTGAGACATTCATTTCACAAAAGTTAAGGGATAATAAGGAACCAAGTAAAATTAATTAATTAGACTATGTTGGGCTGAGCTTACCTTCCATGGAGGGTAGGGAGGCATTGCAAACTTCATATGAGAAAGAGGAAGACCTTCTAACAGTCATTAACATAGGACAGGGATTCACAAATTGAGTGTCCATGCAGATCATCTGTAAAGTTCAGAAAAGCACAGGTTGATCATGGAACCATCACTCAGAGTTCTGCTTAGTGCATGGGGTCTGAGCATGTGCACTTCCGACGTACTCCTAGGTGATGCTGATGCTGACTTTCTGTGGAGCACCCTTTGAATAGCATGTATATAGACTCAAATGATAAAATAAAACTATTTCCCATTTTGGCAATTAAACTATAAGAATTAAAAGAAAGCAAGTTAAGATATACACATTAAAAATAAAATAAAATTTGTAAATTAAAATTATAAAGTTAAAAGCAAATCAAAATACATGAATTAATAAGTTAGGCTAATTTACATAATAAGGAATTTTTCCTTTATTCAATTGAAAAATTATTAAATATTTTTCAGAATTTATTCATATCTAAGTTTCATTATGAGGTGAATGAAATATAAAAGATATAGGTACTGTATTATGTATAATGATTTAAAATTTTAGACAAGCACCAATCGTTAATTTTTTTTAATTTAGTGTTTAACTTTATTTCTATATTGACTATATATATATATATATATAGCTATAAAACTTCATGATCATGACTTTACTTGATTTTTCCTAGGAGAGTTTAAAGTGTCAGTTCAATAACTAGCTCAGGTACTGAGTTTACAGCTGTAAGTCCCTAGTGACAGTCAGATACAATTGATATAAAGAAAGAAGAGAAGGAATTCAATGCTCCTGTTACTGATAAAGGCAAGAATATATTCTCCTAAAAAAATAGTTGTTAACCAGATAATTTCCTTTACAGAAAGTGACACTTTAAAGCATAAATAATACTTAATGTGTCATATCAAATGATTAAAATATTTCATAATTTCAAAGGAAGTACCAATTTAGAAGAGATCATAATTTTAAAAAATTTTCAAGGATATTGAAGTAAGAATTTATAATAAACAACAGGCTAAAACATTGAAAAGTGGACTTCAGATATTATCAAAGAAAGAAAATGGAAATAATAAATAATTTGCCTCAGGGCATTAAAAATAGGGTAAAAAATTTTTCAGGTTTGTATGACTCATTCTCAATCATTCTCATTCACACGACTGGCCTGGCCTCAATGAGGATGGATCAGGACCCAGCCTGTCAGGAGGAGGAGACTGCAGGAAGTTGGCTGCCTGCTGGCTTTCCCGATTGGGGTCTGATCAGGCCAGGCCAACTGGGGGGAGGGGCTGCAGGCAATTGGTCGGTGGGCCCCACCCCTAATTAGGGTGGGGAGGGCCAATTTGGGGTCAGTGGCCAGGGGAGGAGCCATGAGAGGTGTCCAGCCAGCCTCACCCCTGATTGTTGTGGGGGTTGATCAGGGGCAGAGCTGGCTCGGGGAAGGGGCTGGGCGATGGGGTGGTGAGGGCCCATTGGGGTGGGGCCAGCCGGGGAATGAGGTTACAAGTTGTTGGCTGGCTCACCCACCCCTCATTGGGGTTGGGGGACTTTTTGGGGTGGGGCTGGGTTGGGGGAGGGGCAGTAGGAGGTTGGCCACCAGCCCTGCTCCCTATTGAGGTAGGGGGGTTGATCATGGGTGGGGCCAGCCAGGGGGAGGGCTTTGGGCCAATTGGGGTGGTGGGGGTTCATTGGGGGTGGGGCTGGCTTGGGGGAGGGTCTGTAGGAGGTTGGCTAGCTGGCCCCACCCTCTATTGGGGTGATCATTGGCAGGGCTGGCTGGGGGGGAAGGACTATGGGGGTTTGGTTGGCCACCCTCCCTTCAATCATGGTGGGAGAGGCTGATCATGGGTGGGACCGGCTGGGCAGAGGGGTCTGGGGAGGTTGACTGGCCAGCCCCACCTCCAGATTAGGCTGGTTTGCTGGCTGCAGAGGGCATCATAGCGACTGGTCATTCTGGCATTCTAGTTGCTGGTTTTATATATATATATATACTAGGGGCCCGGTGCACAAAAATTTGTGCACTCGGCGAGGGGAGGAGGGGGTCCCTCATCCTTGCCTGTGCCTTCTCACAGCCTGGGACCTCTGGGGGGGATGTCCACCTGCTGGCATGCATGGCCAGTCTGGTTGAGGGGCTGAGGGCTGTTTTCAGGCTGGCCACAGCCCCATCAGGGTTCATGCACTGGGGGGTGGGATGGCTGGTGAGTGCAGGCATGGACGTTTCCAGCCGGGTGGCCTACCATCACACATACCTGGTGGGCCTCCACCACTGAGGGAACACACCTGGTGCAGAGCTGGGTGGCAGGCCAAGGGGGTGGACGCTGGTGCATGGTCCCTTGGGGGGGCCATGCTGCTGAGCAGACACACGGGGGTGGAGCCAGGCACATGCTCACTCACGCCCCATGGAGGCCCCCAGGGTGGAGCCAGGTGGCTGAACCTGTGGCAGAGGCTCTGCGTGGGGGCAGAGGATGCTCGGGCATGACCCCGAGGGGGTACCCACCTCAAGCCCCCGCCACTGAGCCTCTGAGGTCGCGTGGGCCCAATTGCTCTATTCCCAAGCCTCGCAGGGCCAGGCTGGGCTGCCAGCTCCCGGCCTTGCGGCTGCTCACCGCAGTCTGGAACCACCGCGGGCACGATTGCTCTATTGCCAGCCCCAGCCTAGGGCTGGCCAGCTCTCACCCAAGGCCGCCCAGAACCAACCACGGGCGTGATCGCTCTATTACCAGGCCCAGGCTGCAGGGCAAGGGCCTGGGCAGCCAGCTCCTGGCCCTGCTGCCAACCGCCACTGCCCTGAATCGACTTCCAGGGCACACACAGGCGGAGGTCAGGCCTCCACCTGTGCGTGGACCAGCGCCATCTCTCTATTCCCAGCTCCATCTCTCTATTGCCAGTCCCGGCTACAGAACCAGGGGCCTGGGCGGCCGCCTGGCCCTGCAGCCTGACCTCCGCCCTTGCATTCTCTGGCATGATCGCTCTATTGCCAGCCCAGGCTGGGAGGCCGCCCGGCCCTGCAGCCGCCGCCACTGTCCAGAACCGACCGCCCGAGCACGCAAGGGCGGAGGGCGCGATTGCTCCATTGCCAGCCCAGGCCTCCGCCATCTTGTCTGGGCTAATTTGCATACCATTGTTCTGATTGGCTGTTGGACGTCCCGAAGAAACGGTCAATTTTAATATTACGCTTTTATTAGTTTAGATACTAGAGGCCTGGTGCATGAAATTTGTGCACTGGGAGGTGTCCCTCAGCCCAGCCTGTGCCCTCTCCGATCTGGGACCCCTCTCACAATCCAGGCTGCTGACACCCCTCCCAACCACTCGCCTGTCTATCTGCCTGATTGCCCCTAACTGCTTCTGCCTGCCAGCCTGATCACCCCCTAACCACTCCCATGCCAGCCTGATTAACGCCTAACTGCTCCTCTGCCAGCTCGATTGCCCCTAACTGTCCTCCTCTGCTGGTCTGGTCAGCTCTAACCACCCTCCCCTGCAGGCCTGATCATTCCTAACTGCCTTCCCCTGCTAGTCTGATTGTCCACAACTGCCCTACCTTGCCAGCCATCTTGTGGCTGTTGGTGTTGCCATCTTTGAGGGTGTGGCAGTCTATTAGCATATTCCCTCCTTATTGACTGTGGGCGCTGCCATCTTTGAGGGCAGGGAAGCTAATTAGCATATCCCTCCTTATTGGTTGTCGGTGCCTTCATCTTTGCAACACTGTGTGGGTCAATTAGCATATTCATTCTTTATTGGGTAGGATACATTCTTTTTTTAGATTAGGTTTTGTATAGAATGTGAGGTATGGTATGAAGTACCTTTTTTTGGTGTATGGATATTTCAAGATTGTGGAAAAACAGACTACTTTTGCACCTTTAAAACAACAGTTGTTCACATATTTATTGGTCTATTTATGGACTCTGTATTCTATGCTATTGATGTATTTGCTTATTTTTACGCCAATAGCACACTATCCTGATTATTGTAACACTAGGGGCCCGGTGCACAAAAATTTGTGCACTCGGCGTGGAGGGAGTCCCTCAGCCCGACCTGTGCCCTCTCACAGTCTGGGACCCCTCAGTGGATGTCCTATGATGGCCCCAGTCTGCCAGGTGCCTTCTGTGTGTGTGTGTGTGTGTGTGTGTGTGTGTGTGTCATCACTGGGGACCTGCCCCCAGCCCCATCA
>PVJC01047120.1:0-13063 GCA_004026665.1 Murina feae
TTTTTTTAAAAAAAGAGAAAATGCTGAGTAAGAATCAAAGACATATTAACAAGTGATTTGGCTCGATCTAATGTACATTGGTTTTATCTGATTATAAGACTTGTTAACACTACCAACAGAGAAGCTGGGAGAATGTACAGATACCAGGAAGTAGCAGAGCTGTGGTGCAGAGCTAGAAGTGGCTTTATTATTGTTGCTCTTTGTCCCCAAGGACTATAAGGCCCTAAGAGACTTGAGCTTACAAAACACAAGCTTGAGGCAGACACCAAAAGCTAATGTATTAATTAACAGTGAAACACCATGGACACACATATCAGAAATACAGGGCATTGGCATTCTCAGTGCAGTCCCTCCTTGTGATCACTAAGACATATCCTCTCTAGAAAAGTACACTTTCCATAACTAAGAAAGTTGCTAGGGGAGGGGAGGAATTAAAAAAAAAAAAAAAAAAAGGGAGCATCAAATAAAATAAGTATCTATCCAGTGGCATAGATAGGTGTATCCATCTCTCCAAATGATATCCTCACCTGTGGTACCAAAAACATCTGAAGGCTGGCCAGGACAGTACTAAAACGAATGCCAAAAAGGTCCTGAGGCTCTTTTCCCATATTCTCCCTTTATTGTAGACTAGATGCCCGGTGCAGGAAATTCATGCATGCGAGGGTGGGGGATGTCCTCAGCCCGGCCTGCACCTTCTTCAATCCAGGACCCCTTGGAGGATGTCTGACTGCCAGTTTAGGCCCAATCCCACAGGCCTAATTGCTTTCGCAATCCGGGACTGCTGGCTTGTAACTGCTAACCTGTCTGCCAGCCCTATCCTCCCTAACTGCTCTCCCCTGCCAGCCCAATCATCCTAACTGCTCTACCCTGCTGGCTTGATTGTCCCTAACCTCTTCTTCCTCAGTCCTACCACCATGTCTTTCTCTGGAAGGACATCTGGTCTAATTAGCATATTACCCTTTTATTAGTATACACCAAGGGCCCAGTGCACGAAATTCATGCACGGGGGGGGGGGGTCCTTAGCCCAGCCTGACCCCTCTCACATACTGGGAGCCCTCAGGGGGTGCCCACTGATGGCTTAGGCTCGCTCCCTGCTCCCCTTTGTGGGAGGCGACCGAGCTAATCAGGGGAAGGCACCACCCCAATCACCCCGCTGCTGTAGCCACTGCCAGTCACTGCAGCCACCAAGGTGTTTTCATCAACATGCACTCCAGTCCCTTCACCATGAAAAAATGACAACTTTCTTAGGCATTTTCAAGATGTGACATTTCTTTCTTTCTTTTTATCCTCACCTGAGGATATGTTTCCATTGATTTCTAGAGAATGTGGAAGAGAAGGGAAAAACAGAAAGAAACATCAAAGTGAGAACACTTTGGTTGCATCCTGCATGAGCCCTGACCTGGGCCCCAGCCAGGGAGGAGCCTACAACCTAGGTGCATGCCCTTGGTCAGAACTGAACCCAGACCCTGCAGTCAGCAGGCTGAGGCATTATGCACTGAGCCAAACCGGCTAGGGCAGGATATGACATTTCTTAGGCCTCTAGCGTGGACCTTCATTTTTCTTTTCCAGGAGTGTGGTGGAAAAACCCTAGATCGCCTTTTTGGATTGTTATTACCCAAGTTACTAAGAATATTTCTAGTTGCATGCAGGGGGCTTAGCCAATAAGCAGTAAGAAAAGGTGTTTCCTCTGTAGTTCACTCTGGTCACATGTTCCACCCCTGTCCCTCAAATCCCAGCTTCACCCCTGCCCAGACCTATAACCTCTGGCCAAGGCTGCAAGCCTAGGCAGGGGACCCTTAGACCCCTGCGATTGCTGGCTCCACCACGGCCCAGAATTTCAGCCCCCAGACCCCTGCAATCACTGGCTCTGCCCCTGCCCAGGCCTGCAGTCTCTGCCTGAGGCTGAAGGCCTGGGCAGAAGACCCCCAAGCCCCTCCATTCGCCGGCTTCACAGAGCCCAGGCCCCTGTGATCACCGGCTGTGATCCTGTCCCCTCCTATCACCAACTCTGCCCTTGCCCCACTGCGGCCTCTAGCCAAGGCTACAGGCCTGGGCAGGGGATCCCCAAGCCCCTGTGATCACCTGACTTTGCCCCCAACCAGGCCTGCACCAGAGGCTGCAGGCCTGAGCAGAAGACCCCCAGATCCTGCCATCGCCAGCTCCACCCTTGCCTCACTGCAGCCTCTGGCCAAGGCTACCGACTTGGGCAGAGGACCCCCCCAGACCCCTATGATCGCCGGCTCCGCCCCTGTCCCACTGCAGCCTCTAGCCAAGGCTACAGGCCTGGGCAGGAGATCCGCAGGTCCCTGCCACCGCCGGCCCCACTGCAGCTTCTGGCCAAGGGTGCAGGCCTCGGCAGCGGACCCCCAGATCCCTGCTTTGCTGGCTCCGCTGGTGCACAAACCCTGGCGATCGCAGGCTCCGCCCCTGTCCCTCTGATCTCCAACTCTGTGGAGCCCAGGCCCCTGCAATTACTGGCTTTGCCCCTTCCCAGGCCTGCAACCTCTGGCCCAGGCCTTATGCCTGGGTAGGACACCCTCATACCCCTCTGATCACCAGCTTCACCTCTGCCCCCTCCGGTTGGTTCTCCACCCCTTGGGCCCCCTGCCTCCTCTGCCACCTTCCTGGCTAACAGGCCTGACCACTTCAGTGGAGGGGCTGAGCTGGACTGGGCACCACCATCTTGTGGCTATGGGCGTGGCCATCTTTGTGATGGAGTGATGCCTAATTTGCATATTATTCTTTTATTATATAGGATGATATCTACTAGCCCAGCTGCCATTCTCTCACCAAATGTCCATTGGGAAAGACGTGACATGTACCCACTTTGGGACTATTTCATATTGGTAAATGGTGTTTAATGGGTCCATGGGAATATGAAATGTACCAAATCGGACTGAAACCCAAAGGTCCTAAATTCAAATACACATAAAAAAAAAAAGCCTGGAGGAATGAGAGGTGGACATATACAACTACTATGTGACTAGAGAGCCTGTAAAAAGGAGAGTGAGCCCATATATTGTGGGCAGTTATGCTAAATAGCATGGGCCTACGGGTTGAAAATCACTAGAAAGTGCAGAAAGGACTCAGAGCCATTGAAACGTGTCAAATCACAAGAGCTACAGACTGAAAAAGGAGGAAAATGAGACTGGATCTACAGGCAGTAGGGAAGAGTCAAAACCATGGTTAGTGCTGAGATTGTGACTCTACTTCAGGAAGTCATAGGTCCAATTAAAGAGGACCCCGAGGTTTCTCTACTTGACATCCGCAGGGCTTTTCTCCTTGCACGGGTCCAGGTGAGCTCTCCCTCCGAAGCAGCTACTTACGGCTGAACCCCTGTCCACCCTTCGCATCAGACCTGCACCCTCCGCAAGACCTATCCGGCCTACCGCGGCCCCCTGGGTCCTCCGTAATCTCTGAGGGTTCGGAGTGCCTTTGGCTCTAACACCCCGGTTAAGACCTGCTCTCCCGAAGCCCTGGCTGTGTAACTCGAAAGGAAACAGGCGATCTCCAGCCTGGACTCAGACCGCACCCTGCGAGACTTCGTGACCACGCCCCGGCCCTTCCCCGCGGGGGACCGGGCTCCTCACCGCTCCCTCCCCAACCCGCAGGCTCTCTCGGTCCCGGGGAAGTCGCTCTGCGACTCGGCGCGGCGCGCCCCTACGTGAGGCTACAGACGCTGGGAGCCCACCTCCGCGCCCCGGCCGCAGCCCGGCGCCAGCCCGCCCGGGGGCCAAACCCGCGCAGCCCCCGCGCGGCGCACGTGCGGCTCGCGCCCATTCATTCCTCCGCGCCGCTGTCATTGCGCCGTGACCTCTGCGCCCGCCCGGCACACTCCACGGCCTCACCTGCGCCCGGACCGCGGCGGCGGGGTGCGGCCCGGGAGGACCCGTGCGGCCGGGGGAGCCGGGCCCCGGGGTCCGCGCCGCCGGCCTCCAGGAGCAGCCGTGCCTCCACCGCCACCAGCTCGAGGCCATGGTTCGAGTCTGAAAGTCGCGGCGGGCGGCGGCTCCGCCCTCGGGCCGAGGGTCCTCCTCCGGGACCCGGAGCCGGAAACCCGGCACCGGAAGAGCTTCTGCCCCGCTCGGGGCGCCTCCTCTCGCCCCCGCCTCTCCCGCCCCACCCGGCGGCGCCGCTAGCGCGCCCCAGCGGCGGCCGCGCCTTCCTGCCTCTAAGCCTCGGGGACCGCTAGGCCTTCGGGGGAGGCAGTAGGAGTAGGGGTGCGCTGCCTGGGCTCCTTCGCCCCCCGCTGCCGGTTGAGGGTCCGGCAAGAGCTGGTCGTGACCCTCTCCCTGGCCAGCCGTCTTTCCCGAACGCTCCCCGGGGTTCTCGGGGAGCCCGTAGTTCCAACAGAGCAAACAGCACCTTGGGGTGACCGATTGCTGGCAGAAAGGCCGCCGTGCGCCAGACTTCCAGTCACTAACTTCTCTTCTGCATATTCAGGCGGAAAAATGACTCCGAGAATCGGGCTCCCGTTTTGCTGCCGAAGCCGGAGGCTACAGATTCCGAGGCTGCTTCTCGTGTGTGTGACCTGCCACGCCACCTTATTACAACCTGGCCTTGAAGGAAGTGCCAGCCTTGTGCATCTTCTCAGTAACAACTCACACCAGGAGCAGGGCTTTTGTGAAGCAGAAGCCAGATTAGCTTCGTCTCTCGACTTTTGGACTCTCTCCTCTGAAAGCCTCATAGGTACATGGTGGCGTGGTGGCGCCGCCTTGCGCCCTCTGGATGTATGAGCGCTGTTGGTGGGTGTACTGAGCGGTGGGAGATTGTTTCATATCTAGTAATGTTGAGCCTCCTTGTAGCCAGCTCAGGGGGTACTGGAGGATGTGCAGGAATAGTACCCGATATGGGTTACAATAGTGATTTTCATCCGGTGTGCCACAAGAATGTTTTAAAACGTGCTATTCCTGACTACTTTTAGTCAGTAGCACTCACCTCTTTTCCCTTAGATTGTCAGATAAAAAAAATGGCAACAGCCAACATAATAGCCAAGTCAAAATTATGTCTTATTTTTTGTCAGACTTGAAATACATACATGCATATATATATATATATATATATATATATATATATATATATATACACACACACTAGGGGCCCGGTGCACAAAAATTTGTGCACTTGGGGGGGCGGGGATCCCTCAGCCTGGCCTGCCCCCTCTCACAGCCCGGGACCCCCCGCCCCCATGGCCACAGTCTGGCAGCGGAGACTCAGAGCAGGTGCTGTGTATGTGTGTGTGTGCCCACACATGTGCGTGTATTTGTGTGTGCCCACTGGGGGCCTGTCCCCAGCTGCACTGTCCTCAGAGCAGGCACTCCATGTGTGTGTGTGTGTATGTATGAGTGTGTGTGTCCCTGCCTGGGACCTGCCCCTAGCTGCATAGGAGGCTCAGAGCAGGTACCCCATGTATGTGTGTATGTTTGTCTCTGTGTCTGTCTCCTGGGGGCATAGTGCCAGCCACACTATGGAGACTTGGAGAAGACACCTCTCTGTATTGATTTCTCAGGCTCCTGGCCTCACTGTGTGTTGTTCTCTCCCTTGAGCTGTGACCAGGGCTGGGTGCTGCTTGCTCCCCACGCTTGCCTACTCCCAGATCACCAGATCACGGTGGCGACTAAGGAGTAGGCCCTGATGCTTGCTGCCTGGCGGCTGTACATGCCTGCTGGCAATACAATCATGGTTGGTGGAGCAAGGCCCTGCTACTTGGCCCTACTCCTGGCCCTGCCCCTGTGTGCCTGCTGGCAACACCGATCCGGGTGGCGGCCAGGAGCAAGGCCCTGCTGCCTGTCCCTGTGCTCATTCCTGCTCAAACCCGATCGCCATTCCTGCTCAAACAGATCGCCACTGCTTCCTGTCCCTGTGCTTGTTCCTGCTCCAATCTGATTGCTATTCCTGCTCAAACCGATCGCCACTGCTTCCTGTCCCTGTGCTCGTTCCTGCTCAAACCTGATCGCTGTTCCTGCTCAAACCGATGGCGCTGCTTCCTGTCCTTGTGCTCATTCCTGCTCAAACCTGATCACTGTTCCTGCTCAAACCAATGGCGCTGCTTCCTGTCCCTGTGCTCTTCCTGCTCACACCCGATTGCCATTCCTGCTCAAACCAATGGTGCTGCTTCCTGTCCCTGTGCTCGTTCCTGCTCAAAGGCCATTGCCACTGCTTTCTGTCCCTGTGCTAGTTCCTCCGAGTGCCTGCCCCAGATCCGTCACTTTCCAGCCTCCAGCCAGCTCTTTCCTCCCATCCCCCACCCCGCCCCTCCCGTGTGACCTACAGGAAGGCAACAGATGGTGGTGGCGGACACAGGCAAGCCTCCATGTATCAGCGGCCGCCATCTTGGCTGGGCTAATTTGCATACAGCCACTCTGATTGGCTGGTGGGCGTGGCTTACCCCGTCCCGGAGAAACGGTTAATTTTAATATTACGCTTTTATTAGTTAAGATATGGTTGAAAATCGTTGGGCTAGAAAGACCTTTCCTTAATTCCATTGCCAGATCCTTTCTCGTGGTCATGAGAGAGTGCATTTATAACAGAAATCCATGATAGAATTAATCATTTAACACATGCATACAAACACACAGAGCCAGTGAGAGAAACTGTAAGGTTTAGGGAAGAAACTTAGCCTGTCCCCAAAAAATTCACTTTGAGGAAATAGACCAGTCAAGAGGCAACAGCAATTCTCTGATATTTTTCCTAGTTCTTCTGAACCAGGTTTTTTGCATCACAGTGTAAGTATCCGTGTAGCTGAGCGCATATTTATCTTGAAATAGATTGGTTTTTGCTGAATAAAATTATGGAATAAAGAAATTTCTCAATCCAATTTTATGAGCCCCCCCCCCAATCGTGAGGAATATTATTTTTTTAAAATGTCTCTGGTGCTTTACAAATGAAAGTTTGTTAATATACACCTGTGGCTTACTAGTATCTTCATAAAGCTTTATATATTAAACTAGAGGCCCATTTGTGCACTCAGGGGGGGTCCCTCAGCCCGGCCCGGCCTGTGCCCTCTCGCAGTCAGGGACTCCTCAGGGATGTCCACTTGCTGGCTTAGGCCTGTTCCCTGGGTGGTCAGGCCTAAGCTGGCAGTCAGACATTCCTCTGGCAGCCTGGGAGCCCTCGGAGGATGTCCACTCGCCAGCGGGGAGCAGGTCAAAGCTGTAGTCGGACATCCTTAGTGCTGCTGAGGAGGCGGGAGAGGCTCCCACCACCACCGCTGTGCTGGCAGCCATTAACCTGGCTTGTGGCTGAGCAGAGCTCCCCCTGTGGGAATGCACTGACCAGCAGGAGGCAGCTCCTGCATTGAGCGTCTGCCCCCAGGTGGTCAGTATGTCATAGTGATCAGTCATTCCCAGTCGCTCTGTTATTAGGATCAATTTGCATATTACTCTTTTATTATATAGGACAGAGGCCTGGTACATGGGTGGGGACCAGCTGGTTTTCCCTGAAGGGTGTCCCAGATCAGGGTGGGGGTCCCGCTGGGGTGCCTGGCCAGCCTGAGTGAGGGGCTGATGGCTGTTCGCAGGCTGGCCAAGCCCCCTAGTGGGAACCCTCACCCCATGTGGGTGTTACCATCCCGTGTGAGGGGCTGATGGCTGTTTTCAGGCTGGCCACAGCCCCCAGCTCCCAGTGAGGCTGGCTGGAAGCAGGTATTAGGTTTATTTATCTTCTGTAATTTAAACTTTATTGCCTTGAGCAGAGGCTTCCTCCATCGCCGGGGCAACCAAACCTCCTGCTTGCTCCAGCTCTATGGCTGCCGGCTGCCATCTTGGTTTGCTTAATTTGCATATAGTCACTTTGATTGGCTGGTGGGTGTGGCTTGGGGTGTAGCGAAGTTACACCAATTTGCATGTTTCTCTTTTATTAGATTAGATATAGAACAGGTGGAATTTGCCAAAGTAAGTATAGCAATAAACACTTATACTTGCAACAGTTTTATTATTTAGATACCATCATTTGCCCTTTTATACAGGAAACTAAGATAGAGGAATTGAGTGTCTTACACAAGCTCACATAGTTGACAGATAAAGCACAATGCAATTCTGTCAGGCCATTTTTATTTAGAAATGGTTTCCCCAGATTAAAACAAAATACCTGATTCTTACCCTTACCAGACCTGAGGCCCTGAACCTAACTGTCCCTTAAACCACACAAAGTCAATTCAAACACATGAGGGCAGACATTTGCAATGGCTAACTATGAGGTTTGACCACAATTGGTTGGTTATTTTTAGTTTGTGATGTATTTTTTTCATGTACTAGGCAAAGTACCGAAAATTAGGTACAGTGGTATAGCGGCAGATTCAGAAATTACCGAAAAATTGGTACAGCGGTCTGGTAGGGTTAAAAATATGTAATATGAGAAGGGTAACTAGGGAGGGCAGATGAAATTCATGAAGGCTTCTAACATGGTAGTGTAACTAAACTGATGAACAATAACCCACCAATAAAAGAAAAATAACCCACCAATAGGACATGTAAAATACCAACTAATAGTTCTTTTGACCCAATTGGGCCAAGCATGAGTCTAGGAAGTTAAAAACAGTCTGAACTGTGCAAGTAACTGCCAAACAACTCTCCTTTGCATAAGCTCAAAATGACCTTTTTGATTGCACTTTCTCAAATGAAACAACAAGTATTGACTGATATAAATGGAATAAGTATAATTTAAAGCATTTTCAAAGTTATTTCTATGTTGGGGACTTGGCTACACATTGAAATATTTTCTTTCTGTGATGATGATACTGTTTAAAACATGGTAGGACCAGGTTTTACAGATTATATATATAACATATACTTATTAACCATGTCTTGGTTCATAGTACTGCATAAAAGCATATCATCCTGAGGATGTAGAAAATGATCAATTAATTATCAAGGTAACTGTGGAAAGAACATTTATTGAGAGAAGAGTTTTCAAACGGTTGCACATAAAGGTTAGCAGCTTTAAGGGGATTTATATTCTTAGGCAAAATTGAATTCTAAATAATTTTGGAATTACTGATTTCTCAAATGTTAAAAAAAAAGGTTAACATTGGAATTTTTGCTGGTATTTTTAGTCTGACTGATGAGTTGGTTGAACTGTAACAAGGGTGAGGGTTGAGTCTGCTGAAGCAGTTAGCCTTTTTTGTTCCATGGCCAATGATGGCAAGGTAGTCAGTGATCAGCTACCTTGCCAAAATGTGAATCAGTACAAAATTGTAAGTACTAACGGAAATTATATACTGCCCATGCTCTACTAAAATGTTATTTATTTAACCATCTATTTCCACACAGAGGCTTTCCTAAAAGAGAAGAAAACATTGTTGAGTTTTCCCATTGATTTTTAGAAAGAGTGGAAGGGAGGGAAGGAGAGAAAGAGATACATCAGTCTGAGAGAGACATATCAATTGGTTACTTCTTGAAAGTGCCCTTTGGTGCACAGGCTGACACCAACACAGCCCAGGACTATTAAATAATTTATGACATTGACATGTTGACAAGATAACTTCTAATCAGTGACATAGGCTTTTGGGTCCCTTTGTCTTGTAGTTTTAGTAATACACCTACCTTTTCTTTTTTTTCAAATTGCTTTGGATTAGGGAAAGATCAGAATTAAGATTTATAATTAAGATTTTTAAGAACTTTACTTAAAAGTATGTTCAGTTAGATATAAAACCTGTGCAAAGCTCTCTCCTCTACAGTTTTTAAAATAATATATATGTGCTTTAGTGCCTGGACTTTATGAAACATACTTTATCTCAAAGGCAATTTAAACTTCTAGCTTTGCGTACAAGCATGTTATCAAAAGTTTTGAATTTTCTGGTGGAATTGGAAGTGGTTTTGTACCTTTAGTAAATTACCCACATATTTTAATTATGGTTTTTCTGAAAGTCAAAAAGAATGTGATTAAATGCCTAATATGTTTTGATTGGATGCCATTGAATTACCTAATACTATAATTCTAATACTGTAATGATGTCACCTCCATTTTATTTATATATTTTTATTTGTAAATATTGCACATCCTATTGATTTACCATGAGTGAAAATCTTTGAAGACAGGAATATGTCTTGTGTTAAACTTTTTTGTCTCCTATCTTCTTGAACAGTTCCACATACTATTGTATAATATGAATTTTGGCTAGATAATAGTTGAAAATGATAAAATGACCTTTAAGTAATAAAGTATAAAGAAAATAGTGTTTTAATTTGATTTTCTTGAAGGCCATAGCCTTTTAAAGGAATATTAATGTTGTAAACGCAACAAAAGAGAACATTAAGAAGGTTTGGTTTTGTTTTGTTTTATCAGCTGTGTTGCCAGTCGATCCTGTCAAAGAAAATTATGTTCGTAAAGTGAAAAACTGTGTTTTTTCCATTGCTTTCCCTACTCCTTTTAAATCAAGAGTACATCTTGTGGCAGTTTCAAAGGTTAGGTTTTATTTTTTCACATACTTAACTCACTACAACTTTTGTCTAAAAATATATTAATATTTTTTCAGAGTTACATTGTTAGTCTTTGTGTTTAAAATTCAGACACGTGGAGAATGTCATTCTTAGAAATCAGTTTTTAATACTTATTCCTAGAGCCTAGTACTCAGGTTCATCTTCAAATTATCTTACAAGGTACAGGTAAATGAGTTAAGTTCTTAGAAATGGGTCCTAATAACAAATTCTAAATTGTTCTCTCATGATATAAATGAATTTGGGATAAAAATAGGACATTTTTCTAGTTTCTTTAAAAAATATGTGCTAGGAAAAATATTATTTATACATCATAAGAAATATATAAAACTTTTAGAACTATAATAGAATAAATTTTCCCAAATAAACAAATAATCAGAACATATGGTACATCTCTTCTGAAAAAATATTAATGTATTTTTGGAAGAGGTTTAGACTTTTAATTTTTTTTCTTTCATTAAGTCTCTTTTCTTAAAAATTATTAAAGGATTACTCTTGTAAGCAGTTTTTTGTTTTTTTCCAATCCGTTAGGAAGTTCTAGAAGATATTTTGGACCTTGATTTATCTGTCTCAGAAACAGATGATTTTATCCAGCTTGTAAGTGGCAAAAAGATAGTATTTGGATCCATTCCATTGGCTCACAGATATGGTGGCCATCAGGTAAGAGGAGCATCAGATGCACTGCTTCCCTTATGCAAACATGAACGGTTGGTGGAAATGTTGTATTTTAAAGAAGTTATCTTGCATTAATTTTTCCAATTGAGAAGGTTAATTCCAATGTAACCCTGATATTTGGGTGGTTGCGGGGCGGGGCAGGGCTAACAATCTGAATCTGTGCCAGCAAGCCCAGTGTACATTCTTGATAACCTATAATTAAGTCATTGCCTCTTTCCCAGAAACTGGTCCTGCAGAACCTGTTATATAAATGCTCACATTTCACAGCCATAAACTGTGAACAGTGCACAGCCCCGGAGGGGAGGTTGTTAGTGCTGGCACCAGGCTAGACCATTAGATATGGCGTGGAAACCCCCAACACCTGGGGCCTTCTTGCAAAGCCCATGAAAAGGACCAGAAGCATATCCATATGTGAGGGTCAAAGACACCAGAGAAGATATAAAAGAGAAGCCCCCTGCATGTTACTTTACTCAGACTTGGGAAGTTATTCTGCTGGCATAAAATAAATAGTGTAACTCCTTTTCTCTAACACATTGCTTGGTTTTTCTCTGGTTTTCTGCAACACAATAATAGCTTATTAACAAAATGTTTCTAAAAGAATTGTCATCATAAGATATTTATAGATTAACTGATGTGATTTCTTGCTGTGATAGAGCTGGAGCCTAAACTTCTTTAATGGAATTGAGAAAACTGGGCCAGCACAAATATAGAATTTCTGTGAATTACTGCTACAGGACTCATTCAGTGAAGTTTTGGCAAGAGATTTAGGCAAAGTCAGATAGCACAGTTTGTCAATATAAAAGTCTCAGAAGGACAGATAGATTTTAACTTTGCTAAGGTATCTGTAAAACAAAGTTTTAGAACTGCTAGAAATTATATCAGGATTAATTGGGCTTGTTATAGATGCTGAAGCAATTAGGAAGGTACCTTCTAGAAATGAAGTAAGTTCAGGTATGGTGTCTAATAATTTTTTTTAAAAAGAGGGAGCCCAGCCATTGTGGCTTGGTGATTGAGAGTCAACCCATGAGCTAGGAGGTTACAGTTCCATTCCCATTCAAGGCACATGCCTGGGTTGCAGGCTCCATCCCCAGTGAGGGGCATGCAGGAGGCAGCCGATCAATGATTCTCTCTCATTGATGTTTGTATCCCTGTTTGCCTCTCTCTGAAATCAATAAAAACACATTAAAAAAAGAAAGGAGAAGGAACACAGAAGCAATTGTTGAAATTGCTATGACTTTCCTTTAAGCTAGAGAAGATTAATTTAGCACTGGTTTTTCGGTGGCTGGTTTGCTCAGAAATAGTTTTTAGGACAAATAGCAAAATATAATAGGATTGGAATAAGGATTAAATTAGGAAATATATGAAAAGGGCTTTCATGATAGCTGTTTTTATAATCAGTATCAAGCTCTGTTCGTTGTGGTAGTTAATTACTTTCAGATTTTTATTGCTTTCATTTTTCTATTTCCTAAGAAGCAAAATTAACAGAGAAGCTAAGAAGCAAAGTGGCATGAAAAGAACCCTATGGGTCATCTAGAACAAACATGAACTTCAGTGTCCTGATCAGTAATGTGACAGGGTTGACCAAGATCATTGCAGCAGTGAGAAGTGCCATGGAAAAGAAATCTGCTTAATGTTATTTGACTCACCCATTTTCCAAACATACTTGACTGCAGGAGTCCGTGATTGCTTTATTATTTCCATACAGGGTAAATTTATCAGCATTTATACCAGTATTCACATGTGCTGTTAAAGTACAAATGCAATCCTTAAGCCCTGCAGAGTGTTGTTAAGCTATACTTTTTTTGTACTTTTTTGGGTAATAAATTAGATTATACTTTTATCAATTTCATATTTCTCCTCTTGCTACTCCTCCCTGATTTGAACTTATAAATATTTATAAGTATGGCTTTGCCATTTTGAACTTAAAGTCCAGTAAATGCTCTCTCTTTTTA
>PVJC01047121.1:0-13057 GCA_004026665.1 Murina feae
GGCTGCCTCATGGGTGGGCGGGAGCTGAGGGCGGGAGGGAGGGGAGGCAGCGGGGAAATGGGGCGGATGGAGGAGGAGCAGACACTGTCTGCTCTGGGGACCAGCTCCTCGTGGCCTCCAGGTGACCGTGGTGTCCTGGGACGGGCCAGGGTAGGGTTCCTGAGCTGGGATGGTGGTGGGGGCTGTTGCAGGTGCTGTCCCCCCCCCCACCCCCCGTGGCTGTCAGTGTCTGACCCACCCAGGAGGGCCAGGAGCGGAACTGGCACCGGGACCTGTTGCCTCAGAGCCCCCTCCCTCATCACAGTCACTGACGCAGACTGTCTGCTTGCCTGCAGCCACTCCCGGGCATGCGGCCTCAATAACCAGGCACTGGAAACGCAGGCAGTATTTTAGCTCAGCGCCGCCACCGTCCCGGCTCCATCTGACACTCGTGGACGGCAATAACCATGAATTTCCTGGCACCGCATGTCACAGGCCCTGCCCGGCTGGCATGCTCATTCCTGCGACCTCCCAGGTGGCCCCTGGACCAGTCGGCCCCCTGAGCCATGGTGGGGACACAGCCCCGCCCTCCCCCCCCCCAGCTGACCTGCTGACTCAGGCCAACCCCTCCCCCAGGGAGGGACAGAGGGCTGCGGGGAGGGGCGGTGACGGGGACCCACAGAGCCCACACCTGCTGCCTGGACAGGGGGGCAGCTGGAGGCCAGCGCCCACAGCCATGCCCTCACCACAGCCGCCCCTGGCTGCGTTCACTCCAAACCCTTGGTCCCTGCCTCGACCACTGCTTCCCCCGAAGCTGGGGCTCCGTGCAGGGGAGGAGGTGGGGCAGGCAGGGGCCGCAGGCCTGGAGAGGGTGCGGGAGGGACCTGCTGAGGGACCTGCTGAGGGTGTGGGAGGCCTGGATGCCGGTCCTGCCTTCCCTGAGGGCCTTGCTTTGCAGCCTCCCTTCTCGATGCGTCTGAGAAAAGCCTCCATTCCCAGCTCACCCTCTCGCCGTCCGGGAGGCAGCAAGGACGCTTGGCCTCCATGTGGGGCAGGAGCAGGAAGTCCGTGACTTACTCACCACAGGACTTTGTTCTGAGCGCATTGCGGCTGCTTGTCTACAGCAGGACAGACGGCGAGTGCAGCCTGGCCAAACGCCTTTTAAATACCCGCATTTGTCACATAAAAACCATTTCCAGCGCAGCCAGTGCTGCTCAGTGGGTGGGCATGGCCCTGCGACCCAGGAGGTCACGGTTCGGTTCCCGATCAGGGCACAGGCCCGGGCTGCAGGCTCGATCCCCAGTGGGGGGCGAGCAGGAGGCAGCCAATCCATGACCTTCTCATCACTGGTGTGTCTGTCTCTCTCTCCCTCTCCCTTCCTCTCTGAAGTCAATACAAATATTTTTTAAAAACATTTCCAGGTTGGCCTCCTCTGGCTCCCCACCCTGGAGCCTGGGGAAGCAGGGCTGGTGGGCAGGTTCAAGGTGACATGAGGTGTGTGTCGGTGGACTGACTCACCCCGGGTCCCTGAGGACTGCCCGGCATCAGCCTGGGGTGGCGGAGAGGCATCAACCTTGCTTGGCAGGCACAGCCCAAGGTCATGGGAGCAGCTGGGCAGCCCGCCAGGCCCAGCCCCACCAGATGGTTACTCACGTGACGGCCTGCCTCTGCCTGGCCATGAACCCGGCGAGCTCCTGGTGGGTCTCAGGCCCCCATCACAGCACCTGGCGCGGAACTTGGGCACCACACATGGGTGTGCAGCGAGGGGTGCGCGTCCTCCCGTGGCCTGGCTCAGCGTGGCTGGGGGGACTCCCTACGAAAAGGGGAGGGTGGCAGAGGCTGGAGAAGACAGAACTGAACATGGGGCCACAGATTCACCCCTTTGCAGGCTCCTCCCACCCTCGTGCCCCTAAGTGCCCGGACCACCCAGCATGCCAAGCCCCTGAAGGGCAGAGCAGAGCCCTCGGGTCGTGCCCCAGGGGACACTCGGCCCAGAGAGGGAGGGCTGTCACCTGCAGCCGCCCAGCGCCCAGCAGGGGAGCCTGTCTCCACACCAGTTCCATCTGCCTCTGCGAGGCTGGAGGCTGAGTTACCGGGAAAGGGTGAGGGCAGGTGCGGGGCCGACTGCAGCCCCTGCTCCATTCAGCAACCCGCCTCCATCCCTCCCCTGGAAGGAGTCAGTGTGGGCAGCAGACTCACAGGTGGGGGGCAGGAGGGCGGGCAGTGAGCATCCCCTGGGCGGCACGGCGCCTCCCACTGGGACAGGTGCCTGGTTGGTCCGGGTGAGTGGCCACCATGGGCTGCCTGCCCTGGGCTCTCCGGCCTCCACTCCCTTCCCCGGGCTCTGCAGACAGGAGCGCGAAGGGGCTGCCACGGCCCATTGGTGAGCTGATGGGCCTCGCTGGGTGCTCACCCCAACTTCCCACCTCGTTAGGCAGCTGCTGAGCAGCCGTTTCACCCGCGCCTCCCCCTCCTGGGAGTATCAACACAAACAGCCTTACCAGCCACTAATGAGGCCCCCACCCTCCCCCCTGGTGCAATGGCTCCAGCAGGTGCTTTGCAGGGAGCGCCCACCGTGTGGGGCTCCGGCCACCATCATACCAGCTTCTGTCCCCCCTCCCCTCCTCCTGTCCCTCCCCCTATCCCCCCTCCCCTCCTCCTGTCCCTCCTCCTGTCCTCCTGTCCCTCCCTCTGTCCCTCATCCTGTCCCTCATCCTGTCCCTCCTCCTGTCCCTCCTTCTGTCCTTCTCCTGTCCTTCCTCCTGTCCTTCCTCCTGTCCTTCTCCTATCCCTCCTCCTGTCCCTCCCCCTGTCCTTCCTCCTGTCCCTCCTCCTGTCCCTCCTCCGGGGACCAAAGGAAGGACCAACCCACTGCAGTCCGGGTCTCCGTGAGTCACAACTTCAGCACCGCCGCCGGCGGACAGCTCCCGCCGCAAGTGTTCCTTGAGTCTGTCCCTGGGACTGGGCGAGCGGGACAGATGTTGCAAGCACCTGGCACCTGGGCACACGGTCTGAGGGCAGGTGCACGACAGCCCACTTCGCATGGAGCAGGGAACATGGGAGAGACAGGCACAGAGCCTCGGTTTCTCACAGGGGGCCGGGGAGGCCGGGAGAGCACCGCCATCTTCCCGCTTCCTGCTATGGCCAAGGGACCCGGGGCGTCGTCCGGATCTGGCCGGGACCCTGGGGCTCGGGGGGCCTGTGAAACTTGACGCTCACGATCTGATGCTGAAGCCCTCGGCTCTGACGGAGCCCAATACAGGACTCCGAGCGCGAGGAACGGAGCCCCGCACGCTAAAGGCCCGCCACGCGTGCGCGACTAAACTCTCATGGCATCGCATGTTGCTTGACGACGGGACCTCTGCAGAGTCCTCTGCAAGCCGGCAGCACCCAGCCTGGGCCCTGGGTGCTGTGGGTGGCTCCGCCTCTAAGGGATCTGGTCCTCAGGAACCCCAGAGCTGGGCCCCAGGGATCCCAGGCGCTGAGCTAGGGTGGGTGGCGGGGTGCCATGTGTCCCTCCAGCCTACAGGTGGCACTGCAGGCACTCACCTGTGTGTGTGGGAGGGGTATGGGGGGGATCACAGGCTCCTCCCCTAACTAATTTCTCCATCTCATTTCTATTGGTACTTTCCCTCTGTTCTCTTTCCTTCTCTTTTTAGCCTTCCTGAGAATTTAGCTTTTTCCCCCCCTTATTTTCCCTCCTCTGCCGGCTGGGATGTTGCATATACTAATTGCTGCCTTTTAGGGGAATTCACGTTTCATACAAAGTCAACGTTACTCAGAGGACAGGTGGGTGACCCTCACACAGGTCCCCCAGGCGTTGGATTCATGGGTACAGACGGCGAAGGTGGTGCTGGGGTGGGGAGGGGGCAGGGGGGAATGGGGGGGGAGGATGTGACATGGGACAGAGGTTCCACTGGGAAGGAGAGAAGGTTCTGGAGGAAGTGGTGCGGATGGCTGCACAGAGTGAATGTGTGTCCTGCCCCTGAGCTGCGCACTGCAGAGCGAGGCCACTTGTGTGACCCGTGTGTTTCACCACAATTCTTAAAAAGTTCACCGAAGTTTAGTAGCAAAAGACGGTAAGTAAATGCATCAGAAACAGAAAAGGTCGTCAAGGTGTGTGTCTGTACACACGTACGTGAGAACCTTTATCTAAAATGAGGAATCTAGCAAATTTGCTGGATACAACATCAATATCCGAAACCCAATCGCATTCCCATATGTCAGCGTCAGCCACAGCCCGTCAGGGAATATAAAAGTGTGAAATTCCATCTATAACGTCAACAAAAAACGCACGGCCAAGCGCAGGAGAGGCGTGTGAGAGCTGTCGGGGGGGGGGGATTACGGAAGCTCGATATGAAGGCCTCACAGGAGACCTAGGTCGCAGGAGGGCTGTCCTGTGCATTTCCCGGAGACGTCGGCTTCCCCCGAACCGATGAAAGATCGGACACACTCAGAACGAAACTCCCCCACGTCTCTCCACGCCATTCGACAAACTAACTCTAGATGTTGTGTGTGAGCCAGTGACGGCGGCCAGGGCAGTGCAGGGGATGGGAGGGCTGGGCTCGCCCCCCGCGCCTCCGCGACCATCGGGCGCAGACACCGCATGGCAACAGCACAGCAGGAAGGAGGGAGGCGCAGCTAACCGCGTCGCCGTGGGAGCGCGAAGCTCGGGGACGATGAGCCGTGAGGTCAGTGGGAAAACAACGGAGGTTTTTTTAATAACGGGCTTTTCGTGTTTCAAACACCTGGAAACGAATCCCCACCTCACGTGCGCTCAGAAGTAAATCTCTAACGAGCAGAGACAAAAAGGAGACACGGGACTGAAAGGAGAGGCCAGCGGAGCTGGTTGGCTCTGGGGAGAGAGCGTCAGCCTGCGTGCGGACGGAGGGGTCCCGGGTTCGATTCCCTGTCAAGGGCCCATGCCCGGGTTGTGGGCTCCATCCCCAGGAGGAAGTGCAGGAGGCAGCCGACGAATGAGTCTCTCTCATCATTCATGTTTCTATCTCGCTCTCCCTCTCCCTTCTGCTCCGAAATCAATCCTATATAATAAAGAGGAAATATGCAAATTGACCCTCACACCCACGTGTCACAGGATGGCCACCCCCACGTCATCACAAGATGGCCTACAGGGGAGGGCATTTGGGGGCAACCAGGCAGGCAGGGGAGAGCAGTTGGAGGTGATCGGGCTGGCAGGGAAGCAGTTAGGTGTCAATCAGGCCAGCAGGGGAGCAGTTAGGGGCTGATCAGGCTGACAGGCAGAAGTGACTGGGTGCCAGCAGTCGGACATCCCCTGAGGGGTCCCAGATTGAAGACAGTGCAGGCTGGGCTGAGGGACCCCCGCCCCCGTGCATGAATTTCATGCACCAGGCCTCTAGTAAAAGTATAATTAAATAAAAATAAAGAAACAACAGTGAGAGAGAAAAGAATTTCTCAGGAAGACCCACCAGAACAGGCCGTGAGGGGACATTTGGCGCATTTCACCACGTTCTCGTGGACAAGTCCCATCACCTAGAGGAAAGCGTGAGGTGAAAAGAAGGCAGAGACGGGCCACCTGCCTGCACCGCGTCTGGTTGACGAGAGATGATGGACAAAACATAGGAGGATGCAGAGCAGGGCAAGAGGAGGCAGCCGTGCCCCACGGGCAGGGCCTGGGGATGAGCATCTCCCGGGAGAGGAGGTGGCGCGGGCCTGTGAGTGCTCGCCCGCAGCCCAGCCGCCCACACTCTCTGTGATTTGCCAAGGCTGCGGGTTCGAGCCCCAGGCAGGGCACACACACGATGAAAGCACCAAGCAGCGGGACAACAGGCCAGTCTCACTGCTGTCAGTTATGCTGAGGGCAAGGCCAGAGCACAGCCATCTGCGTGGGAGAGCTCATGGCAAGTTCCAGAGGTGACACTGGGTGGGCCCAGGCGGGTATGTTGTCAGGACGAGGGTGGCAGGTGGCAGCTGGAGGGTCATGTTCGTGGGGGGAGAGTTCTGTGTCTTGATGGGCTGGTGTGGCCCATGGAGGGGCCTGGGGAGTCCCAACACCACGGGCAGGGCAAGCGCCCGCTCCCAGGGTGAGGTCACAGAGGGCGGGAGGATGTGGAAACTGGGGCCAGGGAGGGCGGGCAGGCATGGCAGGGAGGACACGGGCAGGGCCCACACAGGTGCTAAGGCCGGGGGTGGGGTGGGACGGCCCAGGCAGAGGAGAATGGAGTTGGGGAAACTGAGTCACCCCAGGCCCAGCCCCGTGAGCGCTGGCAGCTTCGTTCCAGGGTTTGCTTCCCGTGTGGCTCTCCGTCAGCAAAATGAAGAGGTGAACAGCCCTGACCTGCCCATTCCCACCGAGCACCTCACCTACCAAGCCCTGCCCCCGAGGGAGACGGGCCTCCATGGGCACCTCCACCTCCTGGTCCCAGGGGAGGCCGTGGACAGCACACACACACACTCACACTCACACACAATCCCACACGCTCACACCCCCACACGCTCATGCACCATCCCACACGCTCACACATACAATCCCACACGCTCACACACACACAATCCCCCCCCCCCCACACGCTCATGCATCATCCCGTGCACTCAGGCGAGCAGGGCCGTCCTTGGGTTAGGCGTCTGCGTGTTTTTCTGGGATGAATTAGGAGGATTCGGTCGCGACCTCTCCCCTGAGAGGCACTGGGAGGCAGCCCCGCCCGTGGAGGTTGCTCTGGGGACGCGGGCGGCACCCCGGCTGGCGGGTCCCACAGGTGCGTGGACGGCCTCGGCCTCAGCTCTGGGACACGTGCCCGTTGCTCCTGTAGATGCCCTCGCCCAGCCCTGCCCCTCTCGCCGGCCCAGCCGTGGCGCCGTGTGGAGCTGTTTCCCGGCTGGTGGCGCGCTGAGCCTGGGGGTCCCACCGGGAAGACCCCCCTGCAGGGCCTGGGGGGAGTGCAGGGGTGAAGTGGGCAGGGGCGAAGTAGGCAGAACCCTCAGGACCGACAGGAGAGGTGGGGCCTGGGACCCCCTCGGCCCAGATGCGGGCGCCCGGGCACAGAAGCAGGTGCTGGAGGTGCGCGGGGGGCGGGCTGGGGAGCGGGGTGGAGCCTCCCCACGCGGGCCGCGCTGCCGCGGCTGTGACAGCAAGACACACAGGCGGTTGCTATGTAATTAACTGGAGATGGAGGAGCAATAAAAACACAATTATGCTCCTGTCGGCACTGAACTCCCGCTGCCTCACATACCGCAAAGCCACGCGTGTTCCCGCGGCGAGAACACAAAAGCGCCCGAGGGGACACATGGCCCCAGACGTGGCTTTTCCATAGGGCCCACCCTGCCCACTATCAGGGGCTACAGGGGGCCTGGTCCAATCTGTGCAGAGGGCAGGAGGGTCCGGAGGAAGACCCACACACAGGGACCCTCACCTGGGACACCAGGAGGAAGGCACACACAAGCATACACATGCATGCACACAAGCATGCACACAAAGCACACATGCATGCACACAAGCACACACACGCATGCATGCAAGCATGCACACAAAGCACACGTGCATGCACACAAAGCACACGCATGCATGCACACAAGCACACATGCATGCATACAAGCACACACATGCACACATGTGCGGGAAGTCAGGAGGGGCCGGGTGGTGTTGTCTGGACATGACACTGGTGAAGCCGCGTTGGAAACCATCTCACAAGTTCATTTTCACACGAAGGTTGCGCCGTGTGGGGCTATAGCTGCGCCTCATGGGGTTCTGGCTGTGACTTGTGGGTTCTGGCTGCGCCTAGTGGGTCTGGCTGCGCAGGGAGGTGTCAATTATAGGGTGTTAGGAGGCGCCATGGTCTCTGCACAGGCTCCCTGAGAAACACTGAGCCCCACCCCTCCCCCACCCCTGGGGCCTGGAGACTCTCCTCCTCCTGCCCCGCCCTGCCCCAGACCACCCAACCCACCTCTGCACCAAAAAGACCAACGCTGCCTCCGCTGGCAGACCTTGGCTGCCAGGGCGCTCACTCCCGACCCAGGTAGCTATCGGCCCTGCCAGGTGTCTGCCCTGCACTCCCAGCTGGGCGTGCGCAGCCCCCGCCCTGCCTCCCTCCTTGAAGCACAGCCCCTGCCCATGGGACAGTCACCTCCCGTGTCCTGGGCACCTGCTCCTGAGGGTGCAGCCTGGGCCAGGCTGGAGGGAAGAGCTGGGAGTTGGGGGGCTGGAGGAGGGGCAGAGAGGTGTCTTCTCTGTAATGAAAGATGAACCTTGACACATGTCCCTGTAAAAAGACCTTAAAACCACTCTCTGCGCATTTAGGTTGGGGAGGGATGAGTTCTAAAAGACCACACCTGCGGGGGGCGGGGGGCAGGAGGGACAGGCCCTCAGGCGGCTGGGAGAGACCTGTGAGCAGGGGCATGTGGGCAGGCAGAGAGGACGCTGGGGGAGAAAGGGGTGCCGGCTCCCTGGCCTCCCAACTCTCCTCCCAGCCAAGGCCTGGGCACAACTGGGCGTTCCAGGAGGCTCCTTCAGCCAAGGAGTGTTCCTACTCGCCCACCCTGAGCCCCTTACCCTGAGCTCCTTACCCTGAGCCCCTTACCCTGAGCCCCTTACCCTGAGCTCTTTACCCTGAGCCCCTGACCCTGACCCTGACCTGGCAGAGCTGAGGCCCTGAGGGGTGACCACGAGGCCCTGTGCTCCTGGAGCCACTGGTCAGGCGGGAGTCACGCTGTGAAGAGGCTGGAAGCAGGGGACAGTTCCCCCCACCCCCGCTCCCCCACCCTCTCTCTCTGGGAGTCTGTGTGGGCGCGACTGCCTCTCCTTGGGACATGGGGCAGGCTGGGCGCGAGGCCCTGCGAGGCCCTTGGGCTCTGAGCCGCGAGAACTGACCCTGAATGTCCCAGGAGCAGCCGAGTGTGAAGGAGGCTGAGGGGGCTGAGGAGGACAGGCGGACACGCGCGCCTCCCCCACCCCCACCCCCACCTGTCAGGTCTCATTACCTGGGCCGTCACCCTGCGCTGGCACGCACCCCCTTCGACCTTGAAGGCTGCCTGGTGCCGCCACAGGGCTGCCTGCCTCCCGGCTGGCGGAGTGTTTGTGTGTGTGTGTGTCTGTGTGTGTGGGAGGGGGGACAGGTGGCAGGCTCCCGCCGGCAGCTGCTGCGAGCAGAGAGCAGGGAACAGGCGGGCGTCCTGGTGAGGCCGAGACCGGGCAGGGCCTCCTGGCCACGCAGCCAGGCTGGATGCCCTGTGCTGGCCTCTCAGGGCCGGGCACCACCTGCCGTGATGATCGCCCGCTGTCGGGTCAGCACACAAGGTTCAGGTCGGGTCCAGCCAGGCCGGGAGGAGAGGGGAGCCCCTTGGGATGGACCCACGGCCCTTCCCTTGGAACTGCGTGTGGGCCGTTCCCCTCAGCCAGCCTCCTCCTGGCACCGTGAAGCCAGAGCTGGCCTCCAGCTGCCCACTGTCCCCGGAAGGTGTCCTCCTGTGAGGGACAAGCCTTCGGAGCCTCCAGTGCCTGTGGCATCATCAGCGTCAACATTTCGGGTGCAGGAGCCACCCCACAGCTCCGAGCACCAGGGCAGCGGTGCAGGCTCCCCATGGCACCAGCTCCCCATGGCACCAGCTCTGAGTGGCACAGGCTCCACGTGGCACAGACAGCCACATGCCTGGGGCGTGTCCTTTGTGACCACGTGTGGCTCTACTGCCACGCCCGGCGGCTGGGAGAGCAGCAAGCAGGCTCACAGGCCGGCTGGCCAGGAGGGAGGACCGTGCTGAGGTCCATGTCTGTGGGGCTGAGGCTGGCAGGGTGTCCCTGAGGCCCCAGGATGTGAATAGAGGGTCCCCTGCTCTCCACAGGAAGGGACCTGCCCCAGGCGTGTCCCCGTCAGCAGGGCCTGCTGTGGGGCTCTGCTTAGGGCAGCACTGGTCCCAAAGGGGCAAAGTCCTGCCCACCTCCCAAGACCCCCCCTCAAATGTCCATCCTGGTGACGCCCGAGTGGGCCCAGGTCCTGCCCACCTCTCGCCCCCTAGGAGTCTGGTGTCCCCCTGCCCCGAGTCTTCTTGCCTCCCCCCCACCAGAGCTCAAGTGGCCGCAGGACTGCAGGGGGGCAGCTGGCAGCTCTGGGAGGTCAGCAGCGGGTGGGTGAGAGGCAGCACCAGTGACCGCACTTGTGGGCCCCGTGCCAGGCGAGCCAGCGCCACCGGAAGCTCCGGCCCGTCGCCAGCCTCCACGCCTGTTTCTCCCCGCAGCCCCAGCAGCAGGTCATTTCCAGCCTCCGCTGTGGACGGCCGTCCCGTCTGTCTTCCTGGACCTGTTTCCGGGCCCAGCTGGCTGCACAGCCCCACCCTGATGGGCCTGATGAAGGGTGGGGAGGGAACAGGATGTCAGGGAGGGGTGACAGGAAAGGCAGGTGCCGCCCAGGGCACCCACAGGGGGTGTGCATGCGCCCCAGGTGGAGAGGGCAGACGGGTTGGGGGTCCAGTCTCCTCCTCAGACCTGCTCATCCTCAGGCCCCCGGGGCTGCAGGACAGAAGGACGGAGGGAGGGAGGGACAGAAGGATGGAGGGACAGAAGGATGGAAGGACAGAAGGATGGAGGGACAGAGGGACAGAAGGACGGAGAGACAGAAGGACAGAAGGACGGAGGCACAGGAGGACGGAGGGACAGAGGGACAGAAGGACAGAGGACGGAGGGACAGAAGGACGGAGGGACAGAAGGACAGAGGGACAGAAGGACGGAGGGACAGAAGGACGGAGGGACAGAAGGACAGAGGGACAGAAGGACGGAGGGACGGAGGCACAGACACACTCCTGGGGGTACCGCAGGGCCCGGAACCCAGCTCTGCATCCTCATTTGCACACCTGACGGCAGGGTACATGCCTCCCCTAACTGCTGCCCCTGTTCCTGCCCTTCACGGGCAAATGGAGAGGAGGCCGGGGTGCGGGAGGCACCCGATGGCCCGTGCCTCAGGGTGTGACCTCCTTGTCTCGGCCGGGGTGCGGGAGGCAGACCCGCACTCAGCCACATGCGAGCGGCACCGCTGAGCCCGGCCGGCCAGGGCCCAGCTGAGGGACAACAGCACAGACTCTGGACGCAGACGCCGGGGGCCGGTCCCAGCGCCTCCGCCGGCTGCGTGACCACAGGCTGATGTGACGCTGGTGCGAGCACTTGCCGCGGCTGTCCTGCCGGGTCCCCACGAACAGAGGAGCCGCCGCAGCGAGAGGGTGAGGCCTCATCAGGGCTCCGGTGGGCACGTGGGGAGGCAGCCTGGAGGCAGAGGAGCCCAAGGGGTGGCCCTGGGCTGGACGGTCTGTGATCAGGCATGTCACATGCACACCCTGCACAGGCGTGTCACCTCCATAGGCGTGTCACCTCCACAGGCCTCTCACCTGCACAGGCGTGTCACCTGCACAGGTGTGTCATTTGCACAGGCGTGTCACCTGCACAGGCCTGTCACCGGCAGACAGATGAGAGCACCCAGCCGCTGAACCGACCCCGCCTGAGCCAGGCAGAGTCCCGGCCGCATTCCACGGGGTCGAGGTGAGACGCTGAGGCTCGGGGCCACGCCAGCTGTCAGGGGAGGTGTGGGGGTGTCAGAAGGTGCCAGGGTCGGCCATGCGATCCCCCCACCGCGCAGAGCACCCACTCCCACGGAGATGCAGCGGGCCCCGGGCTGGACCAGCCCTGGCCAGCCCCGGGGGGTCCTCACTCCAGGAAAGTGACCGTGCCTGGAGGCGGCCCACCCGCCCCGCATGCAGGTTTCTGGGCTCTGGCTCCGGGAAGGAACCTGGCAAACCCCAGCTCCCCACCCTGCGCTGAGGCCCCGGAACTCTCCCCGACACCCCCGGGGCAGCTGCAACCCCAGCTCCCAGCGGGCAGCGCGGCAGTGATGTCAGACGGCCAGGTGCTTGGAAAGCGCGAGGACCGGCTGCGTTCGGATGACGGCCCATCAGCCCAGACGCAGCAGGCGCAGGGGCAGCAGGACTTAGCGGTGGCCATGGCGATGCTGACAGTCATGGCAGTGGGAGTGGTGCTAACAGTGAGGCGGCGGCAGCTCCTGGAGGAGCAGCGGGCGGCTCCCTCCCTCACCGCAGGCGCGTGGGTCCACCTCCATGGTTCTGCCTGGTGGGAGCTCAGGGCCTGCCCTCTGACGCTGCTCCCTCCACCCACGTCTCCCCCCTTCCCTCCCCCCCAGAACCCCACCATCTCCCCGGCTCCCTAGCCTCTCCTCCTGTTTGCACCCGGCCCTCCACCTCAGGGGTGGGGTGGGTACCTCCCAGGCAGGAGACAGGCCTCTCTGAGTGGGGGTGGGGAGAGCTCTTCAGGTTCCAGGGGCCTGAGGGGGGACACGAGTGTCCACTGTTCAAGGGCCATCGCTGTAACCAGGCGCTGCCCGGCTTCACACCAGCCCTGGCCTGGGGTCCCTCCCTCCTTAAGTAAAAGGTCAGTGCTGCCCCGGGTGGTGTTTCCATCCACGTCCCCAGCCCCCATGTCCTGCAGGCGGGCCTTATTAATGCCACGGAGGAGGGAGGCGGGAGAGGTGACATCTCTTACATGTCATTGTCTTGTTTTGCGCTGGCTCCTGGCTGTTTTAATAAAAGGGCAGAGGCAGATAGAGGCAGCAGAGCATGGTGTGGGGGGCCGGGGCAGGCCAGGAGGGCTGTCTGACATGGTCTCCTGCTGTGGACATTTATTGTTTGCAGATCATCCAATAACAGGGGAGCCCCCCCACCCCCAGCCTCTGGCCCTGCCCTCCTCCCCAGGCCTTGGTGTCTAGTCCAGCCAGGACTGAGGGGACTTCTGAGAAGTGACCCCAGAGCAGGGCGCGTGAGGCAGGGCCTTTGCATCCACCACAGACGCGTACCTGCTGGGCCCAGCCACCTGAGAAGGTGGGTCAGCACCCCCAGGTGGCCGAGGAGAAAGCTGCGGCTCAGAGAGGGCCAGTCGCGTGCCCAGGGTCACACAGCTGAGGCAGGGCTAGGGCGCAGCCAGCTCTCTCTCGACTTCACACTGTGTTGCTGGATCGCAGACCTCGGTGGCCACACGCGTGCTCATCGGTGGAGAGGTGGGCAGTCGCCCATGGCTGGCTGCAGTCTCAGGCCGGAAACTGTTCCTATTAAGTTA